>JAULBM010160989.1:0-18017 GCA_032357055.1 Geukensia granosissima | reverse complement strand
AATTTGTGATGTCCTCTTGTACACCATTGTGTCTGAGGTTCTATAAATAAAGTCTTGTCTTGTCTTGTCTTGTCTTGCAGAAATGATGTTTAAGAAGTCATAAACTAAATTTGTGAATTATTTGCTGATTAAATGTTTATGACTAAACTGAGTTTAGAATAATAATTGCCATAATTGTACACAGTTTAAAAAAGTCACTATTTTCCATTTGATGAATGACAGACATTGTAGTGCCTCTGGTTTTAAGATTTCATAAAAATATATTTTAGAAGAAAAGCCAAAAGAACCACCAACTGCTGAACCAAAGACAAAGAAGATAGTGGGTGGAGTTGGACTTGGTAATATCTTTGATGGGGGACCAATCAAACTAAGATCTGCAACAGGAACAAAGAAACAGCCTGAAGTGGTAATTCATACTACATGTACTGCTATTGCATTATTAATATAAAATGCAACTTGTAAAAAATGATCAAAGAAAATTAGTTCTCCACCTCAGATTAGACACTGGTTTGACTTTGTAATTTATCTCTTGCAAATCTGGCAAATTTCTACAACATGAGAAAGTTGAATCTGATGTAGCCCATCACAGTAATTTTAATGTCACAACTTCTCTTCACCAACTTTTAGATTAAAAAGATTTTATATTACTTGTGATTTGAAGATACATTACTGCCATTTCAATTTGCCTATTTGTGCTATCATTGAACCTGATTGTGTGTTTTTAAAGACAATTGGCACAACTCCTCTTAAACTGCCTGGCAGATTTTAGTAAAAATAAAATTCCAGGATTTCCTGTGATATGAAGATAGTGATATGTAATTGAAGTTATTGGACTTTTGTGAAACATTTTAAAATGTTAGTCAGTTAAAGACTCTATTTCACAAGATCATAATTCCTTATGTAATATGATTTGCAGCTTCAAATTGAGCTTATACTTTACATGTAGGTAAATTATTTTATGTATAAATAATGGGTGTTTAGATGAATGAAATTTACAGTTGATAATGTTTAACAAAGTGAGATGTTCAATTACAGGAAAGTAAGCCAGAGGAACCAGTCAATCTTCCCCTGGGAACCAGTCATCACAAGAAAGACAAACAAGGTATATTACTTCCCTTTACTTGTGAAATGTTGTATGTCCTACATAAGTATATGTATATTCCTTCTTGAATTCTTGATACTTTGCAGTATTTTCAGCTGATAAATACTTTTGGCAACAAAATTTCACTGTTATTTGGCTTGAAAGGTTCAAGAATGTGTATATTTCGGTGACCCAATTCAAAGTTTTTCTCTCAATTTAAAAAAAAATCTTTCTTTTTCTATTGAAAAAAATGTCTAAACAAGGATTATAAAATAAAACAACAAATTCACAGGATGGTGTTTTGGAATAAAATTTTTGTTTGTTTCAATTTTAGCATGTTTGAACAATATTATCATTTATATATACCTCAATTTTCTTTTGAAGTAACCATTATCCCACTTGTAATAAATGAAATTATATTATTTATAATGTAAAAATAGGAGATGTGACATGATTGTCCTTGAGACAGCCATCAATAATTTTATCTGGAATATGCACAGCACAATCCAAAAGTTTTATTCCTTTATAATCATTAAAAAAATTACACTTGTGATTTCTTAATTTTGGATTGTTAAGTTTTTTTACCCATTATTTATTTAGCATTTTATTTTCTGTACTGGTGGTGGGCACTAACAGTAGCTATATAATGTATTTCACAGAGTCATTAATCAACACAGAACATGCCACTCCCCAGTATACAGATCAGATTTTTCCGGACTTTTCTGGCGATGTGTTTTTTGCAGCCTATGATTCAGATTATGATGAAGAATTTGATACATTGCCAGAAAGTCTCTGTTCCTTGGATATGCTTCAAAATTCAAAAATTACTACAAAAATCTCAGATTTAGAATTTGAGAGAAAAATTTTTGTTGATGTTCACAATCCATCTGTAAGGGAGGTAACTCCTGTTTGCTCAGAGTTAGATCCTGTTATTGAAATTTTAGATATTCAGAGGCATACAAAGGACAATATTCAGGAGGACTTTCTGATAGAATATGCTGATGTGGAACCAGAAAGTGATAAGGTTGGAAATCACCAAGATTTTGTCAAATCATTCTTATTGTCAGATTTCTCATCCAAAATAACCATTGACAATGTAAACAAAAACAATGCAAGTCATGTGGACATTGAACCAATAGCTAATGATTGTAGTTCTAATGTACAAACTGTAACAAGCACCAGAGATAAAATCCAAACAACAGCCAGCCAGTTTGAAGATACAAAAACCAAGAAGAAAAAGACATTAAGGGAAAAACTTAATATTTTTGTCAAGAAAACAAAATCTGCAACAAAATCAGTGAAGAATACGAATGTAGCTTTCAGTAATAAGATATCACCAGTTCCCAGTACAACAGAAGACCTCCATGATGAAAAAGCTAAATTAGAGGAACACATCAAAGAAATGGAAGATTGCATGAAAGAAGTGGAAGAGTTAACAGTGATTGGTAGAGCTGTAAAGCAGAATGAGTTAGAGGAATTAGATTCTGCTTCTGATTTCCAATCACCATTCACAGATAAAGCCAAAGATATTGTGAACAAATACACAGTAGAAGATTTTACTTCACAAATCAGGGAGCCTAAAATACAGAGAAAATCACCTGCCAGGAAGCATCAGTCTGCTCCAAATATCAAATATCAGAAATCTTCAAAAAACGTTGAACAAGATTCTCACTTACATGATATAAAACATCATCACAAGCCAAAAGCTAATTACCTCTCAAGTTTGAATGACACTGGACATTTATCTCCCTTTATGAGAGTGATAGCCAACAAGTATAATATGTTCGATGTTAAGGATCCAATTGCTGAAACTGGGAAATTTTCAAAAGCATCAACCTTGCCATGTGACCTTAAGTCAGTGAACTGTGACAAAGAATGGATACAGGATGATAATCTTCTTATTTCCATTTTTTCCAGAAAGGAGGAACTTGATGCACATCCCTCCAGAAAAAGAAAATCACCAGTTCCAAAATCTGTTCCTATAGCCAAGAAACGACAGATGAACTTCGGTTCACATCATGAACATGGTTCATGTTGCCACATGTCTGTAAAAACAGAACAAGAATTTATTAATAATTATGTAGACTATGTATTAGACAATGTTGTTCAGGAGTTATGTGAGAAGGCAAGCAGATCATTGGATACAACAGACCAAGATTTATATAGCCACCATAAAGAGGAATTTGATCAGATCAGAGCCAAGTTTGAGTCAGGTGCTATTGATAAAGACCATGCACTAATAAATGCTACGCGTTTTGTACCTACATTAGCTCAGCTTTGTTCAAATGTTTTGGATGATTATGAAAAGAGATTCATCAAAGCATGGAAAAAGAAATATTACATCTCTTCTTATACACCAGAGGGCAGCAAAGTAAAAGGAAGGTCTGCCATGGAAGTGGGTAAATACAGTAATTTATCTTACCCATCAACTGGTGCCATCAGAAGTGATATGTACGAGCCATACTGGGACTGTAGATTAAGCCTTGCAGAGGATAGCTTATCTGAAACTTCATTTAGCAGAGGAATCGATAGTTACTCCTTAGATCAGCCAGCTGTCGAAGAGTGCAAGAAAAGTGGACCATGGGTTTCACCTGCTCCAGTGCGAAAAGACATTAATTCATACATAAAACCAGTTGCATGTATACAATTGAATGATCAGGAAACCTCAACTACGTCCTATTTTTCTGATCAGTATACCCAGACAACAGATGAGTCATATTGTGAACTAGTAAATATGTCGGGTAATTTAAGACCAGTTAAAACAAGAACAGTCAGTACTTCTCCCATACAAGAATTTGCTAATTTAAGTATTGATGAGAACAGGAGTCAGAATTCCTCAAATTTGCTTGATTCTTCACCAAAAGTCACAACAAAACCAAGATACTCTAGTTCCCCTATTACAAATATACCCAACTTTGAATGGTCACCTGCTGAAAAAAGAAATCTAGATGACAGAAGTACAGAAATAAAGAGTAATACAATTGATACTTGTAGAAATTTGGAAAATGGTATTCACAGAAGTCTAAGTTACAAAACTGCACAGAAACAAAGTTCGTACCAAAATGAAAGTAGAGTGCAGAGGTCAAAGACGTTAAATTATTTATCTGAGTTAGCACACAGTTTGACTGAGAAGAGAAGGAAGAGATTTGCATTCAAACACTTATTTGTTAAACATGATAAGGTTCCTGTCAAGTTACTTTCCTTCAAGAAACTGTCAGAGAAACCAGTGGAGGTTGAGCCAGGCAAAGATAACCATTCCATGCCTCAGATTACAAAATATAGCCATATTGAAAAGAAACTTTCTGAGAGTCAACTTAACAATGAAGACAATGAACAAATATTAATGGCATCATGTTTTCCAAATAGTAATTTTAGTACAAATGATACATTTTTCAACAGAAGTTTTGAAGAGGACAAAGACCGTCAACCTCAACAGAAATTTGATCACTTTGGGAAATGGAGCTTGTCATATGATAATAGAAAACCAATATTTGCCTTTCATGAATTGACAACACATGACAGAGAGTATGCATTTTGCAGTCATGGTGATAATTTACTGAGTTGTGGAGGAGATAAGAACTTTTCTGCAAAAGCAGGAAGTTTTCAGAGAAATATTGTTCAGAGTCATTGTGAGGCAAGCATGAAATGCAGACAAAATGAGTCGGAGCTTGAGACTACTGAATTTTCAAAATCACTTTTGGAAAATATGTTGGACAGTTCAGCTGAATCTGAATGTCCTTACATAAAAATGGAAGAGAATGGTCAATATGTAATGTATAATTATCCAGAGGATCCTTTCCCAGAGACAGATTTTGTCAAAGATGACAGTGGGGAGGTAATAGATGATGATTTGTCACCAGACTCACTCAGTTTTATGGCAGGTTTGACACGAGACTTAAAGGGACATGATTTTGCAGAGACACCAAAAGCTGATGATGATGGAACTAATATGAATGCCTTCCTTCAAGAAGCACTCAAACCACTGGATGATTTGCTGTCAGAGGATTCCTATAATGAGGAAGATGTGTCAATCAGTCAGTTTTCTCCCAGTAGATGGCACCACAAAGTTTCAGATTACCCCAGTTTTTTGTCATATAATGAAGACGAGGACAGTATGTTGTCACAGCCCAATGATAATTATCCTGAGCCAGATGTCATTTCAGAATATGATAATTTGAAAATTGAGAAATCAATTCTCCATGAAGACTTTTTAGAAGAAGCATTAGAGGAAATGGCAGAAGGATGTCAAACCCCTAATACCTATGAAAATCAGGGAGATGAATTTAAATCAAAAGAAACGTTAGATGATTGGTTGAAATTTAATCAGGAGTTTTCAAATTATACCAGCTCTGATAGGAAAGATCGATACCCAACATTTACATTTTTAACGCCACATAAGATACATCATGTAGGAAGGGGCGATTCAGCTGTCAAGAATATTGGAAAATCTCCAGACAAGCCAACAGTTGATATAACAGTATCAAGTAAGGAATTGTTTTTGACACCTGGTCCTCACATCTACCGCAGTCCTGAACCCAACACATGTGACAATACCTTTGTATCAGTGTCAGAGATGTCTTTTAGTAACTCCCGTGGTGGCACTCCTAGAGGATGTACACCATATTACACAGACGTGGAATCAGACACAACAATTGAAGATCCTATATTAGCTAATACAAACAACAATGAACCTTTATCGGACAATGCATCAGACAGCGACAGAGATTTCTCCATTGATATCAATAATAATATGTCATTACACGACAGTTTTAATGATGTAGATTTAGATCATGTACTCATAAAAGCCACTGATGATGATCAGGATAATTTAGAGGTTTAGCGAACAATTGAATGATGGTATAAGTCAAGAAAGAATTTTATTTGTATATATGTTATTGTTTATTATAAAATCATTATGACATAATTTTATAAAAATTTCAAATACCATGGTATGTGAAACTTGAGTTTAAATATGTTTTTAGGAAATTTATTAAGCCATATTTTAATTAGCTTAGACAGTTGAATAAGAATAACACTGTGTCCTGATATTTTGTAACTATTTGTTTCTAAATTTATTTTCACTACAGCTTGGGTTTATTTTCCGTTATGGCACGTCCATTTCAGCCCAATTTTAGATTACTTGATATACCCCATTCTGGATTATTTTTAGCTATGGACATCTTAAACATGTCTCTATAGAAAATATTTTTAGGCAATAATTGCTTTGCCAAATTACTTTAAATTCCAAACTATTTTACTCATTCTAACAAACTCTTACATTGATAAAAGAAGATTTTTCCAAGAGAAGATTTGATTTATTTAAAGCCTGACTTTCAGTCATAATAATAATCAAATTTGTGGTTATTTTTGTAATTGATAATATTTTACAAGTTATATGAACATTATTACAAATTATATCCATTGAACGGAACCCTTGTCTGATTATCCGTCCAAAATGATTAAGATGTTATGAGTTATTTTGATTTTGTTTACTGTAAATATGTTTCTAGAAGTTTACATCATGTTTACAAGCAAGAGTATTTATTATGTTTGTTTGTTAAGTGTTAATAAAGTTCTAAGATTTATTATGTTCTTTTTACAAACTACTTACAAATTCAATCCATCTTCTCAATTATCATATTTTGGGATTGCATGAATAATTTGTATGTACTGTAAAATTTGTCTCTCCTTATGGTAGGAATGGCAAAATACATGAATTTATTTTTTCTTGACAGTTACAAAAGTCAAGAAAGGGAAACATATATTTTCATGTGGTATCTTTCTCCAGTAAGAAGGGTTTTTCTTGACAGTTTGGTATATTTGATTGCTGGTATTAGGCATGCATGAGCCTACAGCAGCCATACTTGAAAATATTATACAAATAGTCTTATGAGGTTTATTATAGGTATAACTCCTCATCAGCTGTGGTGTTTACATTTTGTAACTTTTTTATGTTTGAAACTGTTTGACCTGGGTCAACCAAATTTGGTATGCAGATAGTGTATTGCCCACCAGTCATGCATTATTTGACCTTGACCTCATTTTCATGGTTCAATAACTTGTGTGGAAAATCTGCAGAAAGTTTTTATATTCAAGTCTATTTCTCAACAACTGTTATACCTAGACCCCCCATGTTTGGTCTATAGGTAGATTTTGATGAGTACTTTCCAGTATTCTTTAATCAAATTTGAGGAGAAATAAAAGTTCCAAAAATTATGGAGGAGCCATTTTTCAACTCAAGATATCTCAATAACAGTATAAAGATGCTATATGTTGTCTGACCTTGATCTTCTACATTGGTAATGTTGTATCTTGACCTCAATTTTATGGTTCAGTGTCTTTTTAATTTTTGTACACTGAAGTTCATTACCCATTAACTGTCATACCTAGCCTCAATTATAAAGTCTGCAGTTAGATCTTGGTAAGTTATAGACGGATTGCCAGTTAATGCTTTTTCCCACAAAAAGTTGATGTCACTATACAAAAATTTGGATGTCACAATGTTAAAGGACACCATTTATACCGATTGACCCAATGTCAATTGTCAGTCTTCTATATGCCATTTGACCATGACCTCACTTTCATATATGAATGAAAGTTAATTTTGCAACAAATTTTCACATTTAAGTCCATTTCTCAACAACTCTTGTCCCTAGACCCATGATATTTGGTCTGTCATTAGGTCTGTGTGACACTTTCCATTTGACCTTGACCTCATTTTTATGGTTGAGTGACTTTCAAAATATTTTACACCCAAGTCCATTTCTCAAAAACTATTGCACTAATAACCCCAATATTTTGTCTAAACTTAGATCTTTGTTGGTACTTGCCAGTCTTCTATATGCCATTTGACATTGATCTCATTTTCATGATTCAGTAACTTTGTAAAAAAAAATTCAAATTCGGTGTTTTATCTTTCAAATCTATTTCTCAACAACTGTTTTATCTAGACACACCATATCTGGCTTATAGTTAATACATGAAGATCTTGGTTAGTACTTGCCAGTATTCTATATTAGTCATCTGACCGTATGAATATGTAAAGATATGGGTTAAATGTCAGAAAAACTGCACTCCTACCATAAGAAAACAGTGAAATTTTACAAATCTAGAGGTCCCCACAAGGCCCCAACAGTGCACCCTTGATATATTGCCACCTTTTGGACCAGGCAAAATTTTTGTGATATATTGAGGGGATATTTACAAGAAAACTGTAGTAATTTTAGAAAAAAAAAAAGGCCCTGCAAAAAATGTGACTGCAAAATTTATAACAAAGTCTTTGAGACCATTGTGGAACCAATTATACTAAAAAACTGATGGATTAAATTTATAGACATTTTTCAATACAAACATGACAAACGATTTAATGATATCAGCAAAATTCTTGTGCCAAAAACCCTTGTACTTTGTACCTGTTTTCACCAAAACCAGGTCTTACATGTATAAAATTCACAAGCTCACAGCACACAGCAGAAAACTATGACTACATAAAAAGTAAAAAAAACAGGAAATGCACCAACACACAACACACATTTGTTTGGAATTAGAAATTTATGTGTTACAGGTTTATGAGTCAAACATTGAACAGGAAACAATTTATTTATAATTTTAACCAGGAATATTTATTTAAATGCCATAAGTGATCATATTGATCTGAATACAATCAATTTTAATGAAAAATATACTTGATATTTCAAGGGGTTATTGAGTTAAAATGAATAGTTAATGATAGATTAAAAACAAATTTCCTTAAAAGACCACATACAGCTTGCCATATGGTTGAAGAAATATTGGCCCAGTTGTTTTAAACATTTGTAATTAGCAGATTAATTTAAAAATGCACTGACAGATGTTCAAACTGCTCTATCTGAAGCATATCCAAGGGAGATAATTTTTACAATCTGTAAACTGTGGCAAATGCAAGATATGCAGTGTATAGGTAAGAACTATAGTTGTTTTATGTTATTTGCCAGTTTTTGTTGTTTGCTTATTTTAGTTTATATTTCTTCCAGTTAGTTACATTGTCCATCTTATGTCAATATAAAAATGAAATGGTATGGGGTAAATGTCAGAGAAACTTAACTAGAGAGAAACAAACGTAAAGCCCTTTTGGCTAATAATAGTATACATAACTGAATTCAGGGAAACCCCACCTATACTGAATGTCTTTGGACAGAGTTTTGTTCATTTTATGTTATTTATAGATACAATCATAAATTCAGAAATAATTGATTAGGGTTGTAAAGATACATCTACTCCACAATATTTTACTTACTGCAGTACAATTTTGAATATAGGATACATATACACAACTGATTTGGGTTTGCTAAAACCTGATGGCATTCATCAATTCCGATTGCAGATTAAAGAAAGATTATCCATCTTGAGACAGGTCTTTATTTATGTTGATTTCATACATGTATTAGGAAAAAGTGGTATTTTTAATTGTATTGTATCATATCTAAACCAGTGAAATGTATCGCATCATAGTCACAGTTAATAATAAATTAATTGTATTGCCTCTATTATACATTATTGATACTATTGTGCAATATTGGACAGATAGGTGAATTGGCAAGATTTTGATATTTTCTAATTTTATCTATTGCATGGATAAATCTAAACTATTTGCAACAAAGATTTCACAATTTGTATAGATTCACAATTTGTATTTCGGGGCCTTTTACAGCTTCCGTTATGGTATGGACTCTGGTTCATTGTTGAAGGACAATCATGCCACATCTCCTATTTTTATATTTTAAACAGTGATATCCATAGGATTACAGATTACGGGTTTTTAGCAAAAACAAATTGTCTGCATACTATAAATCGACACCAAAATTTAATATTATGCAGTTGGTGTTTAAAGTTACGTTTTATGTCGTTTTGTCACATCACTCTCCCAAGTAAGGTAGATGGTTGAGTTCACACAAATATGTTGGTATGCCTGTTCCAATCAAAGAACCTGTAATCAAGACGATGAAATTGGTTTTATGTTTAGATGTGACTTTTTTACACATTGCATGCTTTATTGGCCTAAAGCTGTTACATTTGTATATCATCACATTTTGTTTTGAGACCGTTGTAAGTTTGTTAGTGAAGATATGTGTCCTATATTGAAGGTCTTATAGCAAGCTGTAGATGGTTGTAATTTTTTACAAGTTAATTTTGAATGCCTGTTTCATAAACAATCATACCACATTTCTTTTTTCATTACTCCAGATCACAAAGAAATTCAGAATTTTGGCAAAAAATAAGTCCCTAAAAATATGCAGAAATTGTTAAGCAAAAAAAAAAAATGCGATAGGCTAATATTGATTTTACTTATGCGTATATGATTTTTAGAAGATAAAATTCCTTATATGTAAAAAAAAATGTAATACAGGCCAGGAATAAACGATCCAAATATTCAATACGTTTTTAACAAATATTCAAAAGCCGAATTTAACTGCGTGTAATGCGCTTTACTTGATTTGCCTTCGTTACACACTCTACAAACAAAACATGGCGAGATTAGTCAAACTTTATGAATTTCTAGTTACATTCATTTGCCAAATGAACTATACATAGTTCTTTAGGAAAATCAGAGTTATGGGTCTTAAATTATATTTAATGTTTTATGTTTTTTACAAGGTCCTTATGACATTTGATCCCAGAACATCTACATTTTACAGATTGTAGTGTAATGAACACCAATAATGCAAATTTTAAGATAAAAGTTAAAGACATGTTCAAATAACAACATAAACTCCAGTTCCCAAAATATTATAAGAGCATACATTTCAAGGACAGGGATGCTTTTTTCGACCTCCAATTAACAGAAGAGAAAAAAATGTAAAATATTAAAAAATGTAAAATATTTTTTTTAAAGAAAGAAAATGGAATATATGCGATCCACATCTAAAAGAAAATCACAACTATCAAAAGGGCAGTCAGAAATCGTTAAGTCAGAAGACAGACAAGACCATGGTCAACAAAATGAAACGAAAGACGGCGACCGTAAAATTTCCGGATGATGACCCCTCATCTTTCCCTGAGAAACCCCTTGCTCGGTAGCTTTATTGTCAGCTGCAACCCTCTATCAATAAAATCCTGATAGGGAACAGAAATCCTGGAAGATCGTATTAACTGAGGAATATACACTCCGTATGCAGGTGCGGCTTGAATGTTGCTAAATTATGATGGGAAAATCAAGACATATCTCTTGTCGTAAAGTTTTGTTGTTAACCCGCTATTACTGTCGATTTCTAGATGCAAGTCTAGGTTTGAAGAAAACATTCCTATTCCTGTAGTATCTTTGAAGTTCGATGGGATGGAAGTGGTCAACATTAGAGTTATTCAGCGAAAGGACATCATCTGTATAGCTTAAAGTGAAACCAAAGGATTGAGCTAACTATTTCTCTTTTTTTGCAGAAGGCACTATATAAAGTCACTTCATACGAATAAAGTATAAATCTAACATGCATTTTCTAATAAATACATGTATTCAAAATCCAAATTTAACTGTCAAATACTTTATGTGCCGATCCCAAGCCAGGGACCTGCAGTACTGTGGATGTCGTTGTTTTATGTAAAAGTTAATGAGCCTGTCATCTCATGGTATTTCGGAGCATTTACAGCATGCCCCACGGTAAGATTGTCAGTTTGGAATCCTGTAAATGATTGTCCTTTAAATTTTTTGGTCGCTGTTTTATATACACTTATGTCCTTTTAGCTCACCTGTAAGGAAGCGCTTTGTTAGTTTTTGTCATCATTTTGCGTCTATCGTAGTCTTCGACATCGCTGCACAGATTAAAAGCAAACTTGGCAGAGGTGTAAGAGGGATGGTAGATTACTAAATAAGTGAATTTAGTACAGATCGAAATTTTAAAATGGCCACAAGATTATGTGTTCTATGGGTCCATTGTTCAAACATCTTCGTGTCAGAATCCGCTGGCCGATTGAATAATGACTCTTTAAGCTTGTGAATAGTTTTTGGATTGGAATTTTGAAAATTGGCAAATTATTTGTTCCGATTAGTCCAAATTCCAAATCTCCTCTTGTTTGAAACCACAAATATATATTGAATAATACTATGCAAAAGCAATTGTTAGATGTTCTTGTTCTTTATATGTGAATCTTTTGCCGCTCGAATATTCAAAATGGCCATGATGCAACTTAGTATAACACAGGACCCAATTTCATATTTACATCTTCTACCGTCAATGTCAATGATATTTTCCTTTTGATTTAAACTTTTTAAAAAATCTTCTTGTCACAGAGCACAAAGAGAAATGAATATTTACTTTACAGAAAAGATTTTTACCTAATGAGAAGTATTTGGATCTGATTTTATATGGGTCAGACTAAAATGAAGAATTCCCACTTCACCTTAAAAATCTATCCATCAATATTTTAGAACTTCTTTTGTTAACCGACCAATCAAGACTATTGATTCGTCCGTTTCTGTTTTTGATGTTCTTACGTACTGTGCGAGCGTTTAAGCGATTTAGTAAATGTTGAAGGAATTCGAAGATACCAAAGGGGCAGACAAAAAATCGTTAAGTCTGATGACAGACAAGATCATGGCCAACAAAATGAAACGCAAGACAAACATAGAACAAACAACACTACACTGAAAACTAAAGCTGGAGTAACACGAACCCTACACAAAAAATGGTGAGTTCAGGTGCTCCGGAAGGGTAGACAACTCCTGCTCCATGCAGGAAATTGAAATCATGCAGTCGTTTTCAGTAATAGGCGACCGAAAGTTCTTGTTCTTATGTGACGTAAATAATACATGGAAATACTTTAGTATGAAATTCTGACTTCTTTTAATATCTTAGCCATGCAGTTTAAAGTTCAATGGTCAAAGCCCGTTAATCGCTAGTAACCATACATTTTCAAATTTTTCAAAGCAACTAGCCAAATCCTTAGCAATTTTTTTGGAATATGGTATTAGAAAGACGTAACGGGTCAAGGAGAAATCTGTGCATTGCAGATACATAATGGACCTAGAGCCCGAAAACCGTATTTTTGGTCAAAAAAAGTTATTTTAATAACATTCCAAAAATAGTACGGATAGAAGGAAACTTTAAATTGCAAAAATATTCATCTTAATATGCCCTATGAAAATAAAATGAAGTCAACGTAAAATCCCCAGCAGCCACCCAAAAGACTAAAAAACCATACATTTTAACTATTATGTTATGAGTTGTATGGAAATGATATTTTAATATTGGATTAATTAAAGATTCACTTAGGCAACATACACGTAAGAGCCGTTGAGGTTGTAAAATACGGCCAATAAGTTAAATATCGGCAAGATCTAGCAAGACGAAAACAAGCCGCCGATACTAGTTTTAACAAATTGGCAAGCCTGTGCTTCATTGGTAACAAAGAAAGCAAAAAAAATCCTCTATGGAACCAAGTAGTGAGATCGAGGGTCATATTCCGACATTTAACTAAAGTTCTTCCATTAAAAAAAATGCAATTTCGTAGGAAATCTATTATTTTCTGTTACTGCCATAATACAAGTCTTCTCTGGAATTCTCTACCATACTTCAAGTCCTGTATGTGTTCTGGTTTATTCCATAGCACTTACAGTAACTAAGATCACATTTATGTCGGAATGTTTGCAGTACGACTACGCCATTCTGGTATGAAAATCTGAAACATACAACAAAACAAAATAGCAGCAAAAATTCGTATTTATGTCTTTAAACATCAATAAGACACAGGGGATGTAGGGGATGGTGGGTGGGGTTTATCAGCTTTCTGCTATTTGGCTTCTAGCGTCAAAGTGCAACCTCCACACAAGGAAACAAGCTCGCAACCTCGTCAATGTTTCTTTGTAATAAACGCTTTTCATTTACTGCGGGATCCTATTGTGACGTCATTTTTGTGGGAAATGTGAACTATTTTTGGTCCCGAAATGACGCAATTTAACGACTGTAACTTCAAAGAACTAAGTTATGTTTCATAAAGCAACAATTGTCGATAAAAAAAGATTATATATCATTTAACATTTTTTGTTCTGAAAATTGAAAAATAGTATTATACATATTCTTCCGCGTGCGCATTGATAATGACAAGAGTCTTGTCATTGTGAAAGGGCTGACTGCAGGGTAGTCAAAGTCAAAGTAGTCAAAGTGAAGACATGACGTCACACAGATAAATTTTAAATTGCAAATGGAATACCCCGAATGATTTTCGGAAAACCTATAGAAGCTTACATAAGTAAATTGTATACATGAGACATTTAAACAAGATTCATTAAATTTGTTTATCTTTATGCGATAAACATTAATACCATGGGCTGCACATTAACATTAACATTGCATAAATATTGCAAATATGCCAGGAAACACCTTACATTTCTTCTCTGAACAAATGATTTATCTTATTATTCCTTATTGTTATTGTATTATGTACCAAGAACTCAAACTTAACAGTTACATTTGTTCTTTCTTTGATTACACACTGGGTGATGTAAATCAACCAAACATATTAACAAACAATCAATGCTTGGGATGTATCGTCTGGTTGGATGAAAAATGACAATGTCTGGTCAAATCGAATGTTAAATATATTGGACAAAATGACATAGTGATTTCGTAAGCTCGTGATAAAAAATCATAATATGTGTCAACAATGTCAATATGAATTAGTCTTTGTACTGCACACTAGGTAACGTGATTAGAATTCGACTCGATGATCGACTGGAAATGATAAAAGAGGTAGGACGGCAGGACCTATTTGGGGGGTCACCGGCATCAGCCATTTTATCGAGGGGGAATATACCTTTATAATGAATGCTTGCAGTTACTGAAAACAAGCTCAGGATGAGATTCCAGATGATACATTAAAACGTTCATGTTCTTAACACAATATGTCATCTTACACAGTATGTTCAACGATTTTAAAATGTGGTGTAAATAAACGTGAGTTAAGAAAAGATGGGTGCAATGCCAAATGTATTATAATTATGCACCCATATAATTTTAAGAAAGAAATAATAGATTAATAGTCTACCAACAAAAATCACTTTTTATTTTCTTACTTGAAAGTCTTACATGTACCCTTTGTGAATAAGTTTGTTAAATGGATCTGTTTAAAATTAAAATGTTCCATATGTTATGTCTTCAAAGAATGTAATATCCCTTGACGTATCCAATTTCTATATTTTTGTAACAAATCTTTGACAGGGTAAAAAAATTGTGAAAGATTTGATGTTGCAATATCTGTACCCTTGCTGCAAAAGTTTACTAGTCAAATGAAGGATGTGATCATCTAAGTCAGAAACTTTAGTGCAACCACGGGCAACCGAACCAGTTTAGAAACGAAAGGGCCAAAGTCACGTCCTCATCAAAAGAAAGAAAAATTAAAAAGAAAAGATAAATCGCCCGTTTTATCGTAAATGTTAGTGCATAAACAACCCTGTTAAATTTTTCAATCCAAACGCTCATTACTTATATAGATGTTTCAATGTACGTTCTTCTCGGTGTAACACTTTTGAACCTCTCGGTTTGTTTATTTGTTTACAATTTTAACAAACACGAACAAGTTTTTATAAATTTCATATTAAACAAATCCGAAACTGAGCTCATGAATATTCTTGCAGTAACATCCATACTTTTTGTGGGGTTCTTTTACTCTAGCTTTAGTTGTGTGTAGTATGTTTGTCTTTCGTTACTTTTCTGTTTGCACTGGTCTTGAATGTCTTCTGATTTAACTTTTTATTTATTTCTGACCTTATGGTATCGTCCAATACTTTTTATATTTTCAAATATATAAATATTAATTGTTAAGTGTAATTATGCAAATATGATTTCGATTTGTTTGGATTTGAGTGCTTCATTTGCTATGTTTGAATTTTGAACTTCCTGTGTTTTGGTTCTAATGCTACTGATAAGAGGTTACTCCTGGCCTTGCAATGTACAATTCTCTATATGTTTTCACATTGGTATTTTTGTACCTATAAATGCTTTGTTAGACTGAGTAAGAAGAAATACGGTTAGAATCAACTTATTTCATTTTTTAATTTTTATAAACGCTAAATCGGACGAAAATGTCTATATAACAGTCTTCAGAAGCAGGATAGACAACAGACGAGAATGATGCTAGTGATTGCTTTCTCATTTCTATGTTTGACAGTTTTCAAAATACAAAATTACCAATTTTGAATAAATATGAAGAATTTTCTTTTTGCTTTAAGTACATTTCATGGAGTTATATCTCATAAATAGAATAAGAACCAAAAAAATAGGAAGTCTAAGATCTAGTCATAGCAAAAGAAGCACTCGAATCCAAACATATCGAAATAGGAAGCCAAAATCCGAATGCAGAGGACAACTACTAACTGTAATCCTTATCAATGCCTTTCCGTATTTTCAGTGCTTTAGAATTTTAACAAATGGTGCAAATTTCTGTAAAACATTGTTCGATAAATTTCATGTCGGTTTGACAACTGGGCTTGTGAATACGCTCGGGGTCACGATTCACATGCAAATATATAGACCCAGTGGTTTCAATATACAAAATTAAAAATAATGAATAAAAAAGGAGAATTTAGTAATGATAAATGTACATTTCAAGGAGTAAGCTCACATCAGTTGCATAAGAACCAAAACATAGGACGTCCAAAATAGCAAAATACATATACAATATACATATATAAAGTGTACATATACACACAGCAAAAATAGCACTCAAATCAAACAAATCGAAATTGGAAGCCAAATTCTGACGGCATGGACAATGGATTTCGAGGCCTTTATGTATTTTCAGTTCTTTATTATTTTAAAAAATGGAGCAAATATCTTCAAAAGTCTTTTCAGTCGCAAATCATATGAAGTGGTTTGTCAATGTTACCTACCCATGGTCTAATCTCTTTCAAGTTTCCTCGTCTTCTTTGGTCAACAAACCACGGTATATCTATAATTTTGCTGATAGTGGCACAAAATCGCAGCAAAAAAAACGCACTTGATAATTCTTTCAAGTTTTTTTCAAGAGTCTATGCGCATAATGTTTCCACCATAACTGCTATATATGGCTGAATTATTTCTTACGTACAGTTAACCAACAAACTAACAGACAATGCTCAACAACAAAGTCTCTCTTTTTTAGTTACTACTAATACTATTATGTGAGATAATTAAGTGTATTTGGGTTCGATTTCCCATTAATGACAAAATAACACACGTCTGGCCAGGTGAGCTAAAACATTATACCGGACACGTTGACATAATAATAATCTATTATTACTGTTCATTATTGGTGAAGATAAAAATGCCAACAAACTAGAAGCTCAAGCCACTCAATCAATAAATTATTTGATTTTTACCACCCACGAAACTGTAGTTAAACACGACAATTTGAAAGTTTTCTCGACCAAGCAGTATATTATTATATATGTTATTAATTACTATGTTAAAACAGATATACGAGAAGTGATTTTTAAGTTCTATAACAAATCTCATAATTGTCAACTTGACCTAATTCAAGATAATCATGCAGGTCGTAGCTGAAGGCATTTTTAGCCGAGTTGCAACGACGTTGTACATGGGTATTGGTTTGATGATTTTGGTCGTGATTGTTGGTTTCCGGACGATAATTCCAAAAGTTTACATCCGAATCAAATGAAACTTTAGGTTATTGTTATATATTAAGCAAGTGAGAACTATTGATTTTGAAGTAAATCCATTCAAGGTCAAGGTCGCTAGAAATACTTAGAAAATTTTGTAAAATTAAGGTTTCCGGATGATAACTCCAAAAGTGCACATCCAAATCAAATGAAACTTTAGGATATTGCTATATAACAAGCAGGTGAGAACCCTATTGATTTTGGGGGAAATCCGTCTAAGGGCAAGGTCACAGTTGCAAAAAATACTTAGAAAATTTTGTAAAAATGAGGTTTCCAAACGATAACTCCAAAAGTTTACATCCGATTCAAATG
>JAULBM010160878.1:0-18017 GCA_032357055.1 Geukensia granosissima | reverse complement strand
GCAGACAAAATCTTTGTGAGGTGAATAGACATCTCCTTAGTGGAGCAAGATGATGATCCAGCTATGTACCTTTCCTTATATGGAAAACGATAAATCCAATGGCTGGATGGGATTCCCTAGCTTGGGATAGCTGGCCATCTAGAGGAATGCCACCATCAATACAAACCCTTGCTCCTCCTGTAAGTGGGGTTATGCTTTGGGTCGATCACCCAATCCTGTAAAAACTCTGATTACAGAAACTGAAAGTCATAAATCCTGCCGTTTAGCCTGCTAGGTACGAAGCAGCAGGTGTCTAAAATCAAGCAAGTGCAGACCAACAAACGAGACAGCGACTGACGTATCACACACCGAAACCACTGTTCTATCCAAAAAAATGTCATTAAAGTTGCACATTGGAATGTACGCACAATGAATGAAACTGGAAAATGTACGCAAATAGCTAGGGAAATGAGAAATTATGAAATAAGCGTCCTTGGAATCAGTGAAGCAAGATGGAACCAAAGTGGAGTAGTATCATTAGTTACCGGAAATCTTGTACTCTGGTAATCCAAAGGAAAATGACCATCACAACAAAGGCGTTGCAATCATACTTTCTAAAGAAGCAAAGAAAGTCTCGAGACCTGTTAATGAAAGAATTATATGGGCTAAATTAAATACTTACAGTCAAAACATTACCGTAGAACAGTGTTATGCACCAACGAATAAGGCAGAAAACTAAGATAAAGAACACTTTTATTTATAAACAACTAGAGCTAGTTTGGAAAACCATCCCTAAACGAGATATAAAGATCCTAAAGGATGATATGAACGCCAAGAAAGACCAAAAAGCCAATAGAGAGAGATTAATGGCATGCTACAGCAGGAGAAATGAATGAAAATAAGAGTTAAAACAAAGAAGTCAAACAACACTGCAAACAAGACAAAGGAGACTTTCTAAATAAACTAGCCACTAAAGCGGAACAAGCAACATACAGAGGTGACATGAAACACTCTAAAACATCATTGAAACACTCTATCAATTAAGACCAAACCTAGTTGGGAAAACTCTAACAAACTAAGCAGAACAAATAGAAAGATGGATTGAGCATCTTTCCATTTGTTCTGCTAGTGTTGGTAAAGTTTTGTAAATACTTATAAATATTACAAAAATAAAGTCGCACCACAGATTTTTAGCCAAGTGTATAGTTTTATTTCATGAATGCAGTTATATCATCCAAATTGCCCACGTAATGTCTATAAACATAAAGTCGTGTCGTGCTTTCTATAGTACACCAAACGCAGTTTGCCACAACAAAAGTGAATCTGTATCAAAGTTTACAATGAAATATATTATAGTATATATCGTTTTGCGGCAGCTGAAGCTGTAGTAAATAAATGCATTTTAACTTGAAATAAAAAAATTCTCCATAGAATGTAATGTTATTTTTTTACTAGGAAATTTGCTTCATTTTATGGGTGCAACCAACCAATGGTCTCAGTTAAAAAGACATGATAAATGTTTTTTTAAGGTTTTATGACAGATAAAACATTATAGTGCTTTAACACTGATGCCGGATGTTTATCCATGAATAAATGCCATTTTTATATAGACTTTTTTCAATGTCAAAAATTTAACATAGAGGGGTAATGGGAAATTTTTTTGTGCTAAGGAAAAAAAACATTCATTGCAGGATTTGTTGCGTCAAAAATTTGAATTCCAACGATATATAACGTGGCATACTTTACAGCTGAACTTAATATATTTCGACTTGAGTCGTGGGCAAATTTCGTTTGATGTACACTCCCGTTTCGTCTACTATTTGACAATTTCAAGTTGGTTTACTCCAATTTCGTCTAATTTAACGAAATATATATTTCCCATTTGATCTACTATGAAAAAGGGTTTCCCAAATATAGAGAAAGAGAAAATATGATTTTGGGTGAAAAAATGTTTTTCCGAATGTTTTTGTGCATTTTTATTAACATGATAACTAAGTCTTTGTGATATTCTTAGATATTTGTGGGAATTCTTATGTTGCCTGTGTTGATTCCTTAATAATATATTGCTAATCTGACCTGTAGACATAAGCAAAGCATGCTCTAAGCAACTATATTTCATGAGACGCTCAATTGAAGGCTTGACTCTAAAATTAAAATCTTTTGTTGAACTAAAGATCAATAATTTTTTTTATCATATATGATTCTATCTTTCTTATTACAAAACCATCATTCCATAACTAATCTTGATCTTTCCACTTTCGTTAAGAAAAAAATATTGCAATGAAAACAATAAATGTAAAACAGAGCTTTTAACTATAGTATTATAACAACATTCGTTGATAATCAACTCCAGATTGTTTTGAATTTGTAGACAAAAATCTGAAGGGGTTAATCAATTCCATAAGAACATGGTTCCAATGTGCAAACTACCTTCAACAAAAAATTAACCCCCAAATTTCTTTCCAAAAACTTAAAGGTCAAAATAATAACTTAAAGATCAACATAACTTAAAAAAAATAATCTTATTTGAAAAAATCAAATTTTTTAAAAGTAGACCAAATGGGAATAGAATCTTGTTTCACTGTAGACAAACTGGAAGCAAACTAACTGGGAATAGACCAACCTGGAATAAACCATGATGATTGTGTACGATGTAAATCGATGACGGTTTTATCATGTTTATGGTGTTAGCTATTTACTTTTATATAGACCGTGTACTGAAAATGAAGAATCTCGACGAGGTTTCATTGTCATTTAATGCTACTTGAGGTATTCTTTGCTATACAAGGGGTATAATGAAGTAGAAATCAGGATATATTTCAGTATTGAACCGCTATTTTACCAGTCCTGGTAGTTTTCCCTTCCGATAATATACAGGATATTTCTATTATGTTGGTTACAAACGTAAAATAACATTTATATGTTAGGGGAGGGTCTTAATGTGGCTTGTATATTTGATAAAAAAATCCATGTCAGTTATGACTGTGCATGGTTTGTTTAGGTTAAATTTCTGATAAAATAATAGCAGTAACCGGGGGATTGTGATGGTCAGTTGTCAGATAGTTTAGCGACTTAAGTGTCTAATTAAGAGATGTTGAAGTCCAGAATCCTGTTCCTGTTCTAAAATTATCGTTTTCATCTTTTATATCTTTGTGTTCAACGCAACACAAATAAATAAAATCAAGCGTACAGCGGAGGATATTACAACATTATTAAATTTCCCAACTGACGAAAACATCTTTGTGTGGTTTGGTGGACGAGTTCTTTAGCAGATCATCGGCATTCCAATGTCATTAAATGTGTTTCTCTTCTTGCTGATCTATTTCCTCAATCGTTCTTGACTTTCTTCAAAAGATATCACAGATAACGAAAGATTGTTAGTCCAAACAACAGACATTCCAAAATGTGCCTCATACCTTGATCTTCATCTCGAATTAGACAATGGAGGAAGGCTTCACACAAAACTATTACAAACGTGATGACACTAACTTTTCAACAGTCATTTTCCCGTTCATTTGAAGTAAAAGTCCAGCTGTCCCGGATTATGACATATACAACTCCTAGCTTACATTCCAAGAACATTACATTCCATGACAGCGATTTTATAGAGAGAGCTGGATCGTTGAAACTGCTCAGACAGGGGTTGGTTGCTCATCTGTTGAAAATTTTACTGCCGATATGTAAAATCCATGTCACATATAAAGACGGATCTTTTACTTTGATGATAAGGAATAAACCAAAAAAGGCTGTTAACTTTCGCCCTCTGGAGATGACAGGGGGCAGTAGTGGAGCATAGTTGCTTACCCTGCACCTGAACTCACCCTGGTTTTTGTAGGGTTCGTGTTACTCCAGCTTTAGTTTTCAGTCTAGTGTTGTGTTTTCTATATTTGTCCTTCGTTTCATTTTGTTGGCCATGGTATTGTCTGTCTTTGTCGGTCTTCTGATATAACGATTTCTGTCTGCCAATTTGGTATCTTCGAATTCCTTTTTGTAATCCCACGAAACTTTTAGCCTGAAATGACTGGAACTGCTTATTCTTACGCACCACCTGAGTTGACCCCAGTTATTATATTGTGTTTGTGTTTTGTTGTTAATACCAATCAGTATCAATCAGTTTGATAGATGTATTCAAATTGAGTGTGTATGTGCGTATGATTGTTGCATTTTTTTTGGGGGGGGTTTATTATATGATTATATGCCCACTGGGGCCCGTTGATTAGGATTCAATAAAAATTTGAATTTGAATTTGTTTTTAGTGGGGTCCGCTTTGTTGATGGTTGTGTGTTTGGTTTTAGTTTTATATGTGCATAATGTGTAATATTCCGTCTAGAACGTTTTCTCGAGATTGCAATGTCTGTCGACATGTCCTTTTTTGTCTGAGCCTTCGGTATTCTTTCGCCTATCCGTATGACGGTGAAGGTCGTCGATATTAGACCAAAATATTTGTTTTGTAGTCTTGGTGGTGTTAATAAAGTAAGACACGCAAGTTTTTCCGAATGTTAATGTCCGAGACGGAAGTTTTTGAAAGATAAAAATTGTGTTTGGACGAAGTTACATGTTTGGACAGAAGTGTCAAGGACAGTCTACCCAGGAAGATACAACAGAAATCTGTATATGTATTTGGAAGATTGTAGACAGTTTTTCCGAAGGTGCAATCCGACATTTATTATACAGATTTGGTTAAACGTGTAATAAATCTAATCGTATTTTCTTATCCAATCTACAATGTATTATGAGAGTAAGGAACAGCACAAAGAAATGCTCGATTCAGGATGCACTATCAATCTCGTCGTCAATACTCCAGTATTATTTTGCTGTTGTGGAAAATTAACTATTATAATGGGATGCTGTATAGACTTTGGACGTCAAAATAGAAATACATGTACTGTTAAGACGCTTTTGCCTACCTAAGATAATAATATTGATTGATATTTGGATCAAGGTTTTATAGCAAGCTTGACCTCCGCTCGGTGTATTGGCAAAGTTCTTTGAAGTAACCTGATAAATAAAAATTCGTTTGATTGATTGATTGTTGTTTAACGTCCAGTGGCAAATATTTCATGCATGTTCAGGACGAAAACAAGTTAGAAACAATAAATCAATGTGTAGACTAGACTATAACAAAGGGACCGGTAAGGGTGGAACTTTTAGACTGCCACTGGAAAAATTCCGGGTTGGATAGGGGCGAAAAATTTAGCCTTATAACTGGCCGCCTACTGACCACACAAAAGAGCTATTACAAGGGGTCTTTAGCGTGCTTAGGACGTGGCATTTCCTAAACACGGGGCGTCTTTAACGTCTCCCTCTGGACGGATTGTGAATTTATACATCCCCCACAATCAGGGACGCCCCTTTTAGAGGACTAGTGCCTCAAGGACGGAGATACCTAGTGCCTATTCTTTCCCCGGCACAACCTTTGAGAAGGGGAATTCGAGTATTTATACATCCCGCTCGAACTTACGGACGCCCCTTCAGCAGGGGTTCTACCTGCAGGCGGAGAAACCGAACCACCTAGTTCTATACCCCGGCCGCCCTCGGGGGCGTAAGGTTTGTTGTCTTGGCGGAGTTGGAACCCCTCCAAAAGGGACGTCCGTTGGTTGGGCGGGATGTTTAAACTCTCAACCAGTCTCGGATGGGGATGTTACCGCCTTGTCCAGTGTTGGGAAAATGCCACGCTCTCCGCACGTTAAAGATCCGTTTGCAACAGCTCGTAATGAGTGGTCCGTAGGTGACTAGTTTTTTAAGCTAAATTTCCCGCCCCTACCCAAACAGTCCCAATTTGGCTTCCTGTGGCACAAAATTACCCGGCCTAACCCCTAGTCAGTCCCTTTTATAATTAATTGTTTGATAACTTGTTCTCGTCCGGAATGTGCATGAAATATTTGCCACTGGACGTTAAACAGCAATCAATCCTTCAATCAATCAACAATATAATCTTATTTATCAATTGATCAGATTTTCTAGCTTCAAGCTTTTCTGTTAAAGTCAAACTCTTAATTTTGGTTTGTAATCTTGAATATCATTCAATATAAAATTTGATTTTTATTAAAAACTGAAATTTAAAAAAAAATTCTATTGCTTGTTATAAGTTAATATTCATTCTTTGCTGTTAAAGTTAGCCCGAGTTTTTAAGTTTTGTCCAAAATGTATCGACGAGATGAATTGATATTTCATGCTTGGAGTAAATCACTCCTAGCTGTGTCATTTCTGTCTAGAAATGGGTCGGAATCGTAACCCTGTTGAGAGAGTATGGGACACAGAGTTAGGTCAAAAATGTCTTTTTCTTTGTTTTTCGCCTGCGTGTGCTAGGTTTTAAAATAGAAAAAGGGGGATATGGAGTAAATATTCATGACACAAAAATCTTATGTGTACAAGAAAATTCCAAGCAAAGGAACAGCGCTTTGATTGCTGTTCTTCATCTAATAGTCACAGTGAGTCCTTCAACACGGAGTAAAAACTCGCACCTCACTGTAAGTTCAAGACGGTCCCTAGCACCGGTTTGAGCGGAATTCTTTGCTAAATATCTATGACACTAAATCTGGTCTAAATTTACAGATTACCATCTACAGATATTCATAAACATTTCTTGTCCTACCTTCTGATGCTTGTCCATCACAAAAAGTTGTTTCTACGTCAGTAATTTCTGATACAACAGAAATGAATTTTGCTGAATAAACTACAGGATCATACTTCCACCAATCTAAATTCATTTGGTCTTTTGTGTAGGAATCTACAAATGGTATGAAAATTATGATAAGGATTCTTATTCAATTGACTTCTTACCATGAATATTGGTAGTTATTACTCTTCATGTAAGAATCTTTTATTAGAATTTCAATCTTCAATTTTTTTAAATTTTTACAAAGGATAAATCGTGTTGAAATAATATGCGAATGCATATTAATCGCTTATCTTCGTAAGATGCCTGTAGTGCTCATGTGATAATTGATGGACGGGCATTTCTCACTTAGATTGACATAAAGTAATGCAAACAATAATATCGTGTTTTCCATGTAATAGGCCAAAACATGTAAGAAGATACGATGGAATAATGTCGTACATTATGCTTTAAACATTGGGACATGTTTAGGCATATTACACTGAAAAAATGATATTATTGTAAAAACTTCACTAAGAAATTAAATAAGTATGTAATATATTGAGGGGTTAGCATTTTTTCTTATTGACATATTATTTCATGGGATCAACAGGTCTCATCATATCTTTAAAAAACTATATTGTTTTATACGCGATTTGTCCACTTCTACTCTAGAAGAGCAACAGAAATACCAGAGAAACGTTTTTCGTGCGGTACCAGGTCTCGTGATTTTTATGGCGTGGCGAAACCGGAGCAGCTTTCATCAGAGGTAATCTCAATTTTTTTTTAAATATTATGATGACTTACTTCGATTAGTGGTTTTAAATATGTGGAGTCATTAAAAGGTCTTCTAGCACTCTTGCAGAAAATATAAGTGTTATTTTAATTATCAAGGTTGGATGTATACATTGTAAATAGTGAATTTAGAGTCTTGAATCCATAACAACTGGGAAAACATAGGTATTTCTTAAAGTTCTTGTATTAGATTTTGAAAAATAGAACAATTAGTTTTTCATTGTGTTAAGTGACGTATTATTTTGGCACCATTTTAATATCAACACTATAAAGCCAGAAAGCATTCATTTCTCAATAAATATACTAATATGTATTGGATGATTTTTATGTTTTTACAACAAATTTGATATTTTGGGCTATACTCAGTGCGGCCAATGTAATGAAATTGGCCGTTCTGTTTCTGCGCCTGCAGGTAGAAAAGGTCGCCCGTTCGTTGGGCGGGTTGTATAAATACTCAACCACTCAGAGAGTAGCCGGGGGTTAAGAAATTGGTTGCCCGGTTTCTCCGCTAGGAGGTAGAACCCCTCCTAAACGGTCGTCTGTTGGTTGAGACTGATGTATAAATTCTCAACCCGTCTCGGACGGTAAGTATCGGGGGTAAATGCCACACTCTCAGCACGTTAAGGATCCCTTTGCAACACCTTGTAAAGAGTGGTAAGTAGGTGACCAGTTGCTTAGGCTTAATTTCCCGCCCCTACCAAAACAGCCCCAATTTGGCGTCATGTGGCATTTAAATTCCCGGGCCCAATTCCCAGCTAGTACCTTTATGATTTATTTTTTGATAACATGTTCTCGATCTGAATATGCATGAAATAATGGCCACTCTACGTTAAACAGCAATCAACCTTTCCCTTTTTGGCATGATATAAGAACAACTTTTTCGTCTTATTTTGTTATAAATTAAATAAAAATCTTTATAGAGCAAGGGATGGAATGTTCGTAATGAGTCAATGGGATGGAATGTTCGTAATGAGTCAATTATCGTCCACTTTCAATTTTTCGCAGCATTTTAAGCATGCGCAAAATTGAAATTGAAATATTTTGTGCATGTTTTTGATTTTAATGTTTAACTTCTATGTCAAATATCAATTAATATATTTTAAGACTAAAATGTCAAGGTAAAAACCTATGCAAAGCGTCTGGAATCAATATAGTGCCTGTATTGTATATATCATAAATATTACTTGTTAGAAAGGTAAACTATGCTACCTCTTAATAATGAATTATATTAAATGTTCATAGCCATTGCAAAATAAATAAAATAAAAAATATCTGTCATGAATGCAACTTTCCAACCAAATTATTTTTACAGCAGAAAGCATGTCTATACATTGTTAGGAATAGAGGCTTATTTCGTCCAAGGGCTCATTTTATAAATTAACTACTGAAATTGGTATATTATTAAACCTTAGAATAGAAAGACTAAGTGTCTATTTTTTTAAATACTCGAATAAAAGAAATGAACAAGATACAAAATGTAAATTTGGTAGACCCATAAACATGGAAAATGGGCGTGCTTTACATTTTTCTCTGAACAAGGACAGTGATTACGGAAGCCTTTATCAGAATAACGCTTTTGTTGAACAGAAAAAAATGTGATTGTAAATTTATTGATTTTTTTTAAAGTTTGTTAAGAGAGGTTTCGCATAAACTACTACAATTAAGATAAATCCAATCAGGGTTGAAATAATCTCCTAACATGGTATGGTCGCCACCATGAATTGCTTGATCCATAAGGCATCAGTGCTATCTCAACTAGTTATGGATCTGTTCCCGGTAATACAACAGTAAATTCACCTCTTTTCGTATTGACCTTAAACTGGATTTACACGCTGGGTGTTCCGTTCAAGATAGAGGATGCTTAACCTTCCGGAGCACCTGATCCCACTCATATTCTATAAAGGTGTTTTGGGGATTCCAAAACTTTGTTCCTTTCAATTTCCTTTTATCTTGTTAGTTTGTTTCAAATTTGTCTTGCTTGTCGCTTTGAACTATGCACGATTGATCTCTCATTAGGGTTGTTCACACTAGGCATGAATCACTTCAACTATGTAATGAAAAATGGCATCAATGTGTTAAACAACATTGATTGATTGATTGATTGTTGTTTAACGTCCAGTGTGAAATATTTCATGCATATTCAGGACGAAAACAAGTTAAACAATAATCAATATGTAGACTGTGAGCAAGGGTCCGGTAAGGGGTGGACTTTTAGACTGCCATTGGAAAAATTGTGGGTTTGATGAGCCTTGTAACTGGCCGCCTACTGACCACTCAAAATGAGCTGTTACAAGGGGTCTTTAACGTGCTTAAGACGTGGCATTTCCTAAACACGGGGCGTCTTTAACGTCGCCTTCTTGACGTATTGTGAGTTTATACATCCCCCACAATCAGGGACACCCCTTTTAGAGGGCTAGTGCCTCCAGGACAAAGATACATGGTGCCTATTGTTTCCCCGACACAACCTCCGAGAAGGTGAGTTCGAGTATTTATACATCCCGCTCGAGCTAACGGACTCCCCATTAGCAGGTTCCCTACCTGCAGGCGGAGAAACCGAACGATCTATTTCTATACCCCGGCCGCCCTCGGGGAAACAATATTAAATCAGAGTATGATTTTTAATGAAAGAAAATAGACACAGTTAGGTTTTGTTAATTATTTGAAATTTGTGACTGCACTAGAGAATTAATTAATAAAGGAAAAGTCGTAATAAATAGAAATAAATACATGTCAGGTAGGTATTGAAAATCTATTTAGCGGACAAAACTGCCTCCGTTCTCTATATCATTTAATTCATCTTATTTATGCAAGATCAAAATGAAACAGATAGTTGAGTTGATCACAAAACATTTGATATTGAAAGACAATATGACAGTCATTATTTATTCTTTATACTCACTACTTTGAAATTCAACAGTGCAGATTTCCCTAGTCATTGGTAATTTGAACAGTCTTATTCTACAGAATATAGTAATAGAATGTCTGGAAAGAATAAAAAGAGCAAAAACAGTATTTTGTGTAACAGGTTGTTGCATATATGAGTAGTGAATGTCTATGATTTTAAAAATTTAACAGGCGTTCATGCAAGATTTCAATATGTCCATTCATTTTTTTTAAAATAATTACATGAACTATTCATCTGCATCGTCGTCCTCAGCTTCGGTTGCATTATAAATCATAAACTTTCGATTGAAACGCCAAAAAATATAAAGAGATTTAAAATTTAAAATGACTGAACTTTTGATTTATTAATGATTTTATTGGTTTTCTGTAATAAACTAATAATGTAAGGACCATTCTTAAATTCTTAGGTTTCTGAAACTTAAGAAAGATATAAAGATATTCTTACAATTTTCTCATAATAAATATTAGAATACCTTACTCTATGAAGACCAAGAACACTGAGGTATATTAAGGTTGTGTTCGTCTGCATATTTCGTACTACATGTATATGATTGTAATATAAGTACTGGTAATATGTAAAATTTTGTACTTTATAGAAAGGGACCATTACGAGCTGGAAAACACAAATTGAATTCATCTCATAAAGAAAGAATTGGTCAACTACTGAACATACAAGATGTATACACATTATATCAAAGGCTCAATTATAATATCAGTGAAAACATTAAGAGACTGTCTCATGTGTCTGGTAACTTACAATTCATAAAAAGTTTATATAAACCAACCTTTTGGTCATTTTTACTGTACCGTTCTGATATATACGAATCGAGTCGGTTGGGGCTGCTTCAATCAGTCCTTGGGGAATTTCATTTGTAAGATAAACATCCGGAATCCAGATCTTTTCCCAGTCCGCATCCGTTCCTAATATTGTAACCCATCGTTTGTCCGGGTCTGTGCTCCCAGGTTTAACAAATCTATAGTCAAACCATCTCAATATCATAAAATAGTTCATCTGTACATTCTGCAAATTGCATAAAACAAAATGTTTGCATTTTAATTTTTTAATGTAGAAAATCCGAAAACAAACAATGATTTTGTTGACGTGCCAGTTTTCTGCTTGCTTTGATTATACTCAAGACAAAAAATAGTATCAGTCATAGCTGCTAAAATGGAACATATTTTCATTTTCAACTATGAAACTCTAATATTTATTGCATGAGTTTTTATTAACACGCATACATTCAATGTATATGTATAAGTACAAAGGCGTAAAATCATGTTTTTTTCTGACATAATTTAACAGTCTCTGTGATATAATGCTCTTGTGCAAAGCAAACAGACATAAAACTGATATTTTCTGTTATTCCGTTAAGCATGCATCATTTAGGAGTAACAGCATAAAAAAGAAGTTACAGCAGAGAATGGTTGTCCAGAATCAGAATGATTCTGACTTAAGTGACATGTCTACCTGCGGCTGAACGTTAAAATCCGACATAGCCTGTCAGAATAATGTAAAGAGGGATTCATGAAACTTAACTCTTTAATATGATCTTGTCCTGAAAATGCACGAAATATTTGCTGCTGGACTTTAACAGCATTTAAGCAATATTTCTGGTAGAATTACCCGAACAAATACATACATGCTTTATATCTCTCAAACTGACTGCAAAGTATGCAAGTTGACATGTAGATTCAAAATCATTTATTATTGTAATAAATATGTTATCTTTCTAATTTTAGATATATTCCATTCACTTGCAATCTGAACCGGAAAAGTACCAAAATAAAATAAACAAACACTACCCCTTCGACAACCTTTTAGACTATAACATAATGCATGAGCGCCTAAAACTATCATCATTTTTTCCCAGTTTTCAACCATTGCAGTCGTATTTTTGAAGAGAGAAAAAAATTCTTAGAAGAAGTTTACTTTAAGCTGTTTATTTTCTTATCTAAATTATTTTTGTAGCAGCTTAATTCAGGTAATGTCATGTACACAGACAATAATAATAACAACAGCAAACAGTTTGTTGACCTGAATATTTCGCTGTAAAGACCTTCCAAGTTCTACAATGGTCACACAACACATAGAAAATGAATAAAATGTGAAATACTAAGAAATGAATTAATTTATACAATATTTGATACTATTTAGTCGATTTTAATATAGATCGCAGAAAAACACTCAACCAAACTTAGCACAATTAAAGTTCTATCTAGTTAAAATGTTTAGTTGAAATATCTTCGTGATGTTTTTGTGCGATCACTATATCTATTTTGAACAAAACACTTCCAAAAATTGAGTATTTTTACCAAACAATATTTATTTCCTAGTCAAACATACCCTTTCATTTGTCGAAATGACCAAAATTATACAAGAAAATGTAATGAATTATCAAAAGACGATTATTTAACAGCATTTTCAAAACAACTGATAATTGTGTCACAAAATCTAAAATTTGGGGCAAATATGGGTGATCCGTCTTCTTCAGAGACTGAGGTTGCTCATTTCTTGGAAGATATTATTCCCATCTGTTGGTAACTACGGATCACACAACAGTGGTAGCTTATCTTTAGAATCGTAACAGAATTTGATTGCAGATTCCCTCTCTCGTTCTCTGGTTCCAGTGAATACGGAGTGGAGGTTTCATCCACCTGTGTTTCAGGCGATCACCCTTCTTTGGGATTGTCCGTCTTTGGGATTGTCCGTTAAATTACCTTTTTTGCCACCAATCTGAATTACAAATTAGAGACGTAAGTTTCTCCTTTTCCAGATCAGAATGCCTTGCCAGCAGATGATATGATAATGTCTTGGAAAGTAATGTTTTCTTACATGTTCCCGCTGTTTGGTCTTCTCCGAAGATCTGTACAATACAAGATTGCTCTGGATTGCTGCAAAACCATTCTTATCGCTCCAGCTTTTCCCCGGCAGTCATGGTTTCCAGATCTGCTTCAACTGTGTTGTGCTCCACCTCTACAACTTCCACGTTGGCCAGATCTTCTTTCTCAGGCCAACGGCAGAAAACTTCATCAAGATTTGAAGAGTCTATATCTGCACGCTTGGCTCTTGTCAGGTCATCTCTCAGACAGTGCAGGTTTTCTAAAGGGGCTTCCAAATACATCTCAGGAGCAGTTAGGAACTCAGCTGGCGCTATTTATGACACAAAATGGCCCATCCTCTGTTCTTAGTCTTTCAAGGGAAATTAATCCTATCTCAGTCACTGTACAATAGTAAGCTGAGTTTTGTCTTTTTTTCTGTTCGAAGAAAAGGGATTTGCTTCTTCTATCATTAAAGGTAATAGGTCTGCCATCGCCAGAACTATTGCCTTATCTGGAGGTAGTGGCTTTTGTTCAAACTAGTTTTTATCTCTTTTGATAAAAAAAATTATAATTTGGAGCGTCCTGGTCAGGGGCGTTAGTACCAGTTTTAGTCTTATTACAGTTTGCAGTCTTTTACAGTACCTGGCTGTCCCACCTTCTAGTTCTAGGCTGTTTGTTCCTATTAAGATCGGTATCTCTGAAATATCTGAGAAAACAATTTTTCCTAGATTGTTTAAACAGTCAAATTTGCTTATACTTTATTTGATCAGGAGTCATCTATTTATCCTGAAATCAAGGCTCATGAAGTTAGGGCTTTAGCTAATTTTGGAATATTTTCAATTCCTCCTTTACGTCGGAAATTTTGTCCGCAGGATTTTGATAGTAACTTTTAAGTTTTATTTTCGTTCAATCTCTCAGCATTTTGACAACCTCTATTCTCTGGGACCTCTGGTTTCTGTTCAAAAAATTCCTCTTCAGGTAATTGTAACCTTTAAGGGGGATTCAGCTCTCCGTTACATTCTGAGTATATCTTAATTTAGAAAGGTAACTTATTTGTTGTAATAATAAAATTAAATTTTGTAAAATAAATACTCACCTTTCTAAATCAGAGTGTCCCTCCCACCTCTCCATTATCCCCCTTTTTGTTGTCTTAGAAATTAAAAGGGAAAATGATGATGGTTTTAGACGCACATGCTTATGTTATAGTCTATGAGGTTGTCGAAGGGGTAGTGTTTGTTTCTTTTATGTTGATACTTTTCCGGTTCATACTCACGGGGTATAACCTCCAGGGCGCAATTTGTAAAGGAGCGGATAAAATAAGTCTTTTTTACCCAGGAGACTAAAAACGGATGTAAACAAACCGGTTTAAATCTGTATGAGGTAAGAATTTTTAGTGTTATTTCGCCTTTCTTCGATGTGTTATTGTATAAAAGTATGTCTATTCAAAGGCCAAAAGGATAGACTTTCTTCGATGACAACTGCGTTTTAATGTCGGATAGCGGTTTTCTTAAAAGATCGCAAACAACTGGCACATGTAGACCTTATTTTCTATCCACTAAACCTAAATATACTTTAGTGCTTAAAACGAGACAGTTTTGTGCTGCAAATTAATGCGGAAACCTTCACTAATCATGAAATTATGGGGCCATTATGCTTCAAAATTCAAAACAACAGAAATATGACGGACTCGCTCGGAGGCTACTAGAATAAGACGAGAAAATTCGGAGTGGGTGTGTTTGAATTCTTATTAGAATATATTAAGAATTTTCTCTTATGGGTAACATGACCTTTTGTGACCTATTATAATAGACTATTAAACTGTTGCACACGCCAATGGCTTTCAATAATTGCAAGACAATGATTTTTAGTTAAGGAAATGTAAACCACATTCGAGACCATGCAAGCAGAATTTTAAATAATTTTTTACATAATGTCTAAATACACAATTAAAACATCAAAAATGAAAATTGGTTTTAGGTACGCTGTATGTTTTTGTGACATAAAACTGTCATAAAAATTTACGTTTTACGTTAAGTTTCATATCTATCAAAAATTGGCAGAATCAAACCGGCTTTTTTCAAGAACCTAAGTTTTGACGATTAATCAATATTGTACATTTATTATGAAGCATTCAGAAGATCCTCTTACTTGTTTTACTAAATCAAAAGTTCCAATTTGGGACCAATGTCGGGCTATAGACCTTGTTTTAAGTTATCATGAAGAAGGAGAGAGGTTTTCTTAGAGACTTTTATTTCTGGTCATTGTGATTAACCTTGGACCAAAAAAAAAATCAATATTTGTTTTTTCTCTAATCAAGATCTATAATCAGATTTTTCACCCATTAACAAGAAATTGACGGCTGTTTGACTTCGTCAAAACAATGGCTAAGGTCAACTCATTGCAACTTGGCAGTGATGGCACGCCGTTTACAAGTATTCATGAGGGGGCGAACAGAAAATACATTTTTCCTTTTCCCTCCCATATTCCCCTTCTCACCCTTTTCCTCGCCGCTTTTCTCTCATCACCTTTGCCCTCCACCCGATACTAATTAATAGGAATTTTATTCGACTCACTTTGTTTCTTGCTTAAGCTGGTCCTAGATTTTTATTTTAAACTTAGAGAACCCGTGACAAAGTTATAGGTTCTTTGATTGCAAAAGATCTGAAATTGACGCCAAGGAATAGGAAATAATTCAACCAGAGGCTACCAATAGCCTGTTTTGCATGCCGTTTATGGTTCTATTGCACTGATGGGATCGACAATTAAGCATATTTTCACAAGGCTATTAACATCATTCCATCTTGAATACGTGTTTATATTTAGGTATTATATTCATTTATATTGATCGATTCAATGGAACATATCTCCTATGATGTTGTCTTATTTTTTATGTTCTCCTCGGATTTTATACTTATTGTCGATAATTTCGTATGACCTACAGTTATTGGTAAGTATATATATTGTATAATCAATGTGTATAAAAGGGACAAATAAGAAGTCTTGCAACTAATGTATTTGAACACCAATCGTACTGGTTGTCTCCATTTCTTGTCGGTTACCAAAAAGGGGGAGGCAAAACACGGTATACTTTAGCAAACAAAACTCGAACTTTTCTCGAACCGTGCGACTTCTTCCGTTGATGATAATGGTTAACAGTTAGCTGATGGATATTGGCGTTGAATAGGCCATGTCCCAATTTTGTATTCAAATGATTTATTTGAAATAATCAGTCCTTTCTAGTAAAATTTGAACCCGCTCCCAGAAAAATCGTCATTATTTATACGTTCCTAAGAATTTTCGACCTAGAGGTTATACCCCGTGAACAGGGGTTATCAAATCCTACTCTTTAAAGGAAACGTATGACAACACACAACTTCCTGTTGAAGAGCCAGTAATACATCAACAAATTTACTTTTTCAAGATAAAATTTTAGTATATCAATTGGTTTCCATGGTAACAGTTTATGAAATTCAAAAATAAACCCTTGTCTTGTATATTTAAGAACCTATTTGGCACCAGCATGTTTAAGTTTTTATGAGCTAAATTCCCATGTTTTATTTTATTGGAATAATTTATATATGTTTTTATTCTTACATAGTTCCCCCCGAGGGCGGCCGGGGTATAGAAAAAGTTCGTTCGGTTTCTCTGCCTGCAGGTAGAACCCCTGCGAAAGGGGAGTCCGTTAGTTCGAGCGGGATGTAAATACTCGAACTCCCCTTCGCGAAGGTGGTGCCGGGGAAAGAATAGGCACCAGGAATCTCCGTCCTGGAGGCAATAGTCCTCTAAAAGGGACGTCCGTGATTGTAGGGGATGTATAAATTCACAATCCGTCAAGAGGGAGACGTTAAAGACGCCCGTGTTTAGGAAGTGCCACGTCTTAAGCACGTAAAAGACCCCTTGTAAAAGCTTATTTTGAGTGGTCCGTAGGCGGCCAGTTTCAAGGCTAAATTGTCCGCCCCTATCCAACCCGCAATTTTTCCAGTGGTATTCTAAAAGTCCCTCCCTGACTGGTCCCTTGCTCACAGTCTACATGTTGATTTATTGTATAACATGTTTTCGTCCTTAATATGCGTGAAATATTTGCCACTGGACGTAATACAACAATCAAACAATCAAACAAACAATCTTACATAGTTACCATTGGCATGCAGTAACTACCCTGTAATAGTGAATTTTATTATACATTGCTCTATATTGTATTGTTGCATTATATTATGTAAAACTTTTGACAGTGACCGTTGAAAAATAAACATCATAATTCACAAAGAATTGGTTTTCACTCCAACCTACGATATTAGAACCAGATATAATAAGGGGTCACAAGTTTCATGATCACAAATTGGTAGAGAACAGAACTGCTTCTGGTACAGCTCTCCATGCCACCAAAATTTCATGCTGGAGCCAGTTCCAAGACAGGGGTAACACCAGTTAACTATAGATACAACACCAGATCCAACACAACAACCCAAGAAATTAGCAGCGAAGAAACATCAGCTGCAGGCAACAATAGTACTGAACAAAACACACAACTTCCTGTTGAAGAGCCAGTAATACATCAACAACAGTCAAGTCTGAAACATCAGAAACAGATAATAATCAAGAGCAAGATATAAGTTTGATTAATTCGGTAGAAAATCAAAGCAATTTAACAATGTCACACATAATTCTGCCACACTTCCATGATGAATCAAGCCAGGTACCTGCATTATGGTGGACAATGTTTGAAAACTACGTCAAACTACACAAACACCAAGAAGCAGCCCTGGCTGCATTTTCATTTAATGTACAGGGACAAGCTTTGACATGATACCATTTGCTACCAGCAGATGATAAAAACAGCTTAGCAAATTAAAAAGCTGCATTCTTGGAGCGATTCAAACATCACTCGACAAACAATGAATTTTACCGTGTACAACAACAC
>JAULBM010160767.1:0-18018 GCA_032357055.1 Geukensia granosissima | reverse complement strand
GACATTGTTGGGTTTACAAACATTGCAAAGGGAAGTACTCCCTTCCAGGTGGTCGACTTGCTGAATGATCTGTATACTACATTTGATGCTATTCTGGATAACTATGATGTGTACAAGGTGGAAACTATAGGAGATGCTTGTATGTATAAAATCAAAAATTCTTCAGCAACTTCAAATGATTTTTGTATGAATAATACTCTAAAAGTGTCACATCTTCATTATACTGTTAAAATCTTGGTTGATTATTTACAAGTAAAAACAACATTTAACCATTTATGAAACCTAAAAGGCCATGTGAGCTTTTCCCATCAGTTTATGTCTTCCGTTCATCCGTCGAATGTCTGTCCTTCAACAAAAACAAAAAATCCTTCTCCGAAATAGCTCAGCCAATTTTAAACAAATTCTGCCGAATGTTCCTCTTGCTAAATTGTATAAAATTTTGGTTAAAATCGGTTCAGTGGTTAAAGAATAGTAGTAATGGATTAGAAAGTGTGACGCCGATGCCAACAACGACATGGACTCAAAGACAACAGAGTGATCCCTATATGTTGCCCTGCTAGAAGCAATGGACGAGGGTTGTTTAGGCCGACTTTTGGCCCAAGAATTTGTCCAAAAAACGAAAATTGGCTTATATCTATTATTTTATTTTTTTGTAATAATAACTGTATATAAAAAGAAAATCCAACAGAATTTTTAGTTTAATAAGTCTTAAAATGGTCTCATGACACATAGAAAATGCTTTAAATGTGAAAATACTTAAAAATTAATTAATTTGATATTATTTTGTTGATTTTCATATAGATCGCACAAAAAACATCACAACCAAACTTTGCACAATTAAAGATCTATCAGGTAGAAATGTTTGGTTTAAATATATTTGTGATTTTTTTGTGCGATCATATCTATTTTGAACAAATTGAGTATTTTTACCGAAAATGTAACATTCTTGTCAAATTAGTCAAATGTAACCTTTCATTTTGTCAAAATGACGAAAAGAATACAAGAAAAGTACTGAATTATTAAAAGACGATTATTAATCTGCATTTTCACAACATTTTATTATTGTTTAACAAAATCTAAAATTGCCAAATATGGGGCCTCACGTACCTTCTCCTTTGTTGTGGAATGACTCTACAAAATTTATGTCCAGTATCCTTGCCCAACAACAAAAGGGTCTGCAAAAGCCGAACTGAGTTTAATATAAGACACTCTACAGGAAATTCTCTCAGTCTTAGAATTTTCTAAGTGATTAATGGGCATAAGTCCTACAATTAAATTTGACCAGGACTTATCTTCATACTCCCTTGAGTATGATTGAGTTAAAGCTTCTATATAAAAATTATTAAAATCGGATGAGAAATTAACTTGCTTCAGCTCTTACAAAGCGGACAGACATATGCATGGATGCCGGCATTATAATGTCCATATATATTATAAGCCAACTTAGCAAGCCACGAATTTCTTAATTTTTTGTGGTACCCACTTTTGATGGAGTGGTCCTATGTTGGTGAGGGCTAATGTAAACCTCTGGTTTGTTGGTGAGGTTGCCATATTGGCTTGTTAATAAATACAATTACATAAAGAAATATAGTCGGTCCAATCCAATGCTGATCCTTCTAAGAAGGTGAAGACATATTTTATTATGCAACTAGAACTGTATTGTTGATACTCTTTTTCCTTTTACAGATATGATTGTGAGTGGTTTGCCAATTCGTAATGGTGACTTGCATGCTGGTGAAATAGCTACATGTTCATTAGATCTGATGGCTTCTGTGGTTGGTTTTAAGATCCGACACTTGCCAGGACAGTTCTTGCAGCTCAGAGTAGGAATGCATTCTGGTAAATAAAAAAAGGAGATCGAAGATACCAAAGGGGCAGACAATTAAGTCAGAAGACAGACAGGGGCCTGGGTGGCCGAGTGGTCTAGGTAGTTGATTTTTAAACTTACCTGTACAGATCACTGTATCCTATCACCTATACGGCGTAAGTTCGCGCCTGGGTTTGTACCATAAAAAACGGGTTGATTTTTACTCGCATCGCACTTGATAAGGTTTGTGAGTTACCTGCCCAAGGTCGGTTGTTATCTCCGGGTACTCCGGCTTCCTCCACCAGTAGAACTGACCGCCGCGATATGACTCAAAAATTGTTGAAAGTGGCGTTAAATCCCAATCAAACAAACAGAAGACAGACAAGATCATGGCCACCAAAATGAAAGGAAAGACAAAAATGGAACACTACACTGAAAACTAAAGCTGGAGTAACATGAACCTTACAAAAGCCAGGGTGATTTCCCAGGCGCACCAGAAGGGTAAGCAACTTCTGCTCCACTTGTGGCACCCGTCATTTTACTCAGAAGTCAAAGCCGGTTAATAGTCTCAATCGATGTTAGTCACAACCGATATAGGAACGGATTTGTATTCATGACAGTCAAAGATGTCCATTGTCGTTTGTGATATGGATATTTCGTACCGGTCAACCAAATCATGATGGAACAGAAAAACTTTTAGAGTGATGACCCTAAATTTCCCTCAGAAACCCTTGGCTCAGTAACTTTCTTGTCAGCTGGAACCCTCTATCAATAAAATCTTGATAGGAAGCACAAGCCCTAGAATAGCTTGTCAACTGAGAAATATTCACTCCATATGCAGATGAAGCTAGAATGTTGCTAGAGATGAGCGGGAAGTTTATAATCGGAAAAAACAAAGTCATCTCTCTTGTCGTTAAGTTTTTAAGTCTTGTGATTGAACAGTGGATATGCCATGGGGTGGTAATTGCATTCATTTTATTGAGAAATCAAAGTTTTCATAGTTCTGACTTAGGAATCCTTTTAAAATGTTACTAACACCTGTAAAATCACAAAACCTCACTGATTTGTCATAGGTGCTTGAAATCCGTGATAGTACTTGAAAAATGAAAGTCAGAAAAATCAAGGATTCAAAATATAAATAAAGTCCATGAATATCAAAAATTAAACGTACAATTTGTTGTTCAAATATTTAAAAAGAAAGGTTCTATTAACTTGCTTAATTTCCACTCATCATTCATTTATTAATTTTTCAAAAGGGAAACAGTTACAAATGTAGCTGCATCATGTGGGTTTTCATATAAAAAAATTGTTGAAAGGTCACAAAAGGGAACAATTTGAAAATTGGGAGCGCAATTTAGCATTAACTTTTACAACTCTATTGCATTAAACCAAAAATTAAGGTTGAATCATGGCTCCCCTGAAGGCAACTAGTGGGGTATAAAATAGGCAATTTAGTTTTGGCCTTCAGGTAGATCCCCTGCTAAAGTATAATTATTAAACTGCCTAGACAGCCAAGGTTGAGAAATTGGTTGCTCTGTTTCTTTGCCAAGAGGTAGAACCCCTCCTCTAGGAGCTTAGGTCTGTTAATTGGAATGTCCTTCAAAGGTGACATTAAACAGCCCAGAATGTTAAGATTAGGATGCGGATTAATATAATTTTTAAACAATTTTCAAACAATTGTGGCTGTATTACGGTATAATGTTGTCGCTTTTGGCGTTTGCGTCTGTAGAGAGATTGGTTTCTGCACAGTAAAAAGGGGGTAAAAAGGGGTTTTTCTTTTATTTTGATGCAAGTTTTCTATTTCTTAACTAATTTTTTGGGGTTTTTTCTTTATGTTCTCTATGCCACGCCAAATAAATGAGCAACAAGAGTCATGACCTATCTATTTCCATTTTTGGATAAACAGGGCGGAAAAATGGTAATGGTCTATTTTTTAAACTTTTTCATTTCTCATCTGATTAAGTTTTTTTCAAATGACTCCTTATGTTTTGTTTTTTAAGCTTTAACCTATTTTTGTATAAAATGAGTCAAATGGTAGTTGGTAAACAATCTGTAACTATTTTTTTCAGATAATTTGAGTCAATCAAAGTTGCAAAACGATGCATCTTCGAATTTCCAACTTTTCCATTATGCATCTGATTTGAATGATTTTTTTTCATTTGATTTGTCTCATTCAAAGGTTATTGGATAATCCCAACTGATTTTCTGTACCTCGTACCGTTTTTATTGAGATTAAAGGTGTCAAAGCGGCTGAAAAAAATCATGATGCACTTGTGAAGAACCTCAGTTTAACATAAAGGACAAGGGTCGTTAAGGCCTATTTTTGGCATAAGATTTTAGCTAAAAAATGAAACTTGGCTAATATCAATTTTTTTATATTTTTTTGTATTGAATAATGTTTTTAAAAAGAAAACCCAACAGAATTTTTAAGTTTAATTATTTCTTCAATGGTAACTTGACGCATATAAAATACTTTAAATTTGAAAATTTAAAAAAAATAATTATTTTGATTCAATATTTGATGATATTTTGTCGATTTTAATATTGATCGCACAAAAACATCGCAACCAAACTTTGCACAATTAAAGATCTATCAAGTACAAATGTTTGGTTAAAATATCTTCGTCATGTTTTGTTGCAATCATATTTATTTTGAAGAAAACACCTCCAAAAATTGAGTATTTTTTCCAGAAATGTTAAATTCTTGTCAAAATATTCAAATATGCCCTTTCATTTTGTCGAAATGACGAAAAGTATATAAGAAAAAGTAATGAATTATTAAAAGACGGTTATTAAACAACATTTTCACAACAGTTTATTATTTTGTCACAAAATCTTAAATTTGGGCCAAATATGGGGCTTAATGTACCTTCTCCTTTAGGAGAACGACTTGTTTAAATAATGATGTTCTATGTTATCTTTGTAGGTTTCTAAACTCGGCAAGCCTGCAAGTCCAAGTGAAGGTGTTCCCGTCGTCAAACTACCGGTAGCACATCCCTACCGCAAACATTCAAGCAGTGGATCCAGCAGTGACAGCAAAGGAAGGCGACACAGAAAGGGTAGTTCCAGCAGTGGTTCCAGCAGTGACAAACGTAGGAGACACTGGAAAAAGGGATCTAGTAGCAGTGGCTCTAGCAGTGATCACAAGTTTGGAGGACACAAATACCATGGTGGACCAAAACCCATTCCATTACCAAAACCAATAGTAAAATTACCCGTACCAGTTGTAAAAGAAACCAAATATTAAACATGTTTAATAAATACCAGTTATGTATTTATTTGTACTTTTGTGATCTGTTTTTGTGTGGTCAAATGTGCTGGATTAACAACAATATCAATAGAAAATGAACCCAAATTCAACATTTGTCGTAGATATTTTTTCAAAATATACCTTTTTTGCTTAGGACTCATATGTCAATTCATCTGCTACTCTCTTGCTTTTTCGAAGTCTCTGAATTGATAAAAAATATTTATGTTGTGTAAAAAAGGAATTCGAAGATACCAAAGGGACAGACAGAATAACTGGAAAACCACTTTCAATCAGGATTTTAACTTTATGGTTATTAAATACTTTCTTTGATCTTATTTGTATCCGTATATCGAATGTGACTGTTGACCTGTTATCTTGAATTTAAAAATGGTATTCGCATAATTTAGACCGCGCCGAGGTTGGTGGTATATTGGTTAGCATACGTACCTCGAAAGCGAAAAGTTTTGGGTTAGATCCATGGACGGATCTAAACAAAACATTAAAATTGATCTTTGCTTCTCCGATGCAAGCAGCATTAAGGAATTAGAGCAAACATCGGTCGGCCCAACGTCTGAAAAGTATATCTGGGTAAACTGGTATGTATTTATGCGGACGGTTGCTTTCGTAAGTTAGTACGTTTAAAATCCGGCTAAGCGTGTATAGAACAAAGCAGGATTCATTCATCATCATTCATTAATTTTCTCTCGTTCCCTTATATACATGAAATATTTGCCGTGGATGGTAAACATCATTCGATGAATCAACAGACTCCATCATTTCGAGATAAAAGATTTGACGACATGTATTAATCGCTAGAGGGTCATGAATTCACATGAATCATTAATGAACGCCTCACCAAAGTCGTGTTTTACAAAAAGGTCCATGAGGTATTTCAAGCTTATGTTTTTGTGTTTGATTTGATTAAGTCTTGTTTTTTAATGTGACTTTTAAAAATATCACATATGCATTCAACTTCCAGATGGACAAGGAGTGATTAATAACAGTCTTTTTTAACTGATATCTGGAAAAAACGAAGTTATTATAAATAATTGTCTCATCTGAAATATTCATAAAATTGTTGCTTCAAAACGTCCAATCTCATTAGAATCCGATGTTCTGAGAAGTGCAGCGTATATATAGTCCAAGTAAAATTTATATGAATGACAAACAATTCAGCGCCAATTCAGAAATCAAGTCACTTATGATTAATATCGTATAATTTAAAAGAATTAGATGAAGTTAAAAAAATGCGTTGTTTTCCTAAAATTAGTTGTGCGAACAAGGTGTTTCAGTGTTAATTTTCATTAATATATAAACAGTAGCGGCCTGGCAAACATTATACACAAAGCTTATGATTTGCTAGCAACAATCTCTAGCTAGTGTTTAATTTGTTAACCTTTGTTGAACACTCGCCAGCACTTTGTTTTCACTTTATTTTGTAGTTTGTTTGAAATTTGTCTTGCCTCTTTGTACTTTGCACTTTTAATCTCTTACACAGGAATTCTACACTGGATTTTTGACCGTCGACCTTTTGAACACTAGCTAGCTACTTTGAACGCTCATCAGCCTAACTTGAACCCTCGCCAGCAACCTTTAAAAGCTTTCGGCATGTTGCCAGCTTCATCAAACTACTTTAAATGTTAATACAATTAAACTCGTGCAAAAGGATGGAAAAATGCAAATTTTGTACAATTTTAGGAATGTAGCCTTAAAAATACGTGTTTTTTACAAATGATAAAGGCAACATAAAAAGTGGAACACATTTTGAAGTTCTTTCAACAAATTTGAAGAAAAGTTAAATAAAGATATATGTTCATATAGAATCATTGTGTCCCAAAAAATTCTATATTTCTTGTCGTTATGTCAAATTTATCAATTTTAAAGAGTTTGTGGTATGAATACAAAGGGCAAAAAGACAAATTTTGTATAATTTTGTGTACTATGGAATAAAAATTCCTTAACTTAACTGATAGCAGCAACATATTAAAGGAAATTTGAATTTCGTCCAATTCATTCAACTCTAAATTTTCTACTTTTGACAATGTGTCAAAACAGGTATCGCCACTGCAGCCGGCATACTTAACAAATGTGAACGTGGATATCCAAAGAATTATTCGTGCAATACCCCAAAATGACACACGTGTTACTGATTGACAAAATGCATACGGTCCGACAAAAGTTAAGTGCCATCCTATATTTTTTTTATAATAATTTTCATTTTACACCTATGTTAAAAAATTTATACTAAGACACTTTTATGTATTACGAACAGGCAAAACTTTAGGTTGAAATTTGGGTGAATTGGCAAGTCGTATGCTTGGTTAATTCTAAAAATCAGTTTTTCACATTTAAAAAAACGTATTGGTCATAAAAATTTTAGAACTTTTAAATGAACATTTAGGGCAGCTTTATCACACGAATTTAATAATAACGCGTATAACCACAATTTCTCCCAGCTTCCCGTACCCGCCTCCTGATTCCAAGACCTAGACGACGAAGCCGTTCTTGTGAAAATCTCCGCCTTTCCTCCACTATTGCGTTGGTCAATTCGGCAATATTGCGATAACGAGGAACGCGCTGGTTCAATTTCCGACCAACAAAATCCCAAACGTTTTCAATTGGATTCATGTCCGGGGACATGACAGGCTACTCGAATGTATCAACCGCCTCCTGCTGTAAAAAAGCGCGAACTAACGGAGCCCGTTGTGGTCTGGCATTAATATCCATGAAGATGGGTCTGTCGGCCAGTCGGTGGTTGTCGAAATGTGGCAACACTTGAGCGTCAAGCACGTTTTCACGGTAACCAACGCCAATGAGATTACCTTGAAGAACGTGCAAGGATAACTTACAATTGGAAGAAAAGCACCCCCATACAGTGACACCTACCCCCACCAAAGGCTGTTGTGCCAATGAAGTTTTCATCGCGAAATGCTGTGTTTCTGTGCCACCAAACCCGAACAGGACCGTCCACAGGACGCAAAAGGAACCAACTATCGTCAGACCAATGAACATGTCTCCAGTTTCGTATATTCCACTGGAGATGGTCACGTGACCAATTCAAGTGCTCTATCCGATGGCGTGCTGTCAGCTCCGGTCGTTTTATGGGACTCCTAGAACGCAAATGCTGAGCATTGACTCGCCTGATTACAGTCTGAACAGACACATGGCCCCTGAAATGCAAACCGGCACGTATACGACCAGCCGTGGTGAAATTATCCCTCCTGGCACGATGGGCTATGAGCCTATCCTCTCTTGGGGTAGTTTTGCGGGGCCTACCTGATCGCGGACGATCCTCCACCGTGCCTGTAGCTTGAAAAAGATCCATAAAATGGTCAATCACAGAATGGTGCACACCAACACGCTGTGCCACCCCTCTCTTGCTTACACCCATCTTTGACATGCCCACTCTTGCCATCTTTCCGCTATACCTAATTTTTGCCTAACCATTACTTTTTCAGTAACTATGCACAATCTAAACTTCTACAACTTAAAATTGACAAACATGCCTTGTGTTATTACGTATCACACTAACTGAAAACCGGTTTTTACACAACACAAAATAATCGATCGATGACGTATCGCATGTCAAATTGAAGTTTATGTTGACAACTATGGGGTCGCAAAACCACATGTAATAAATATAAAAAAAAGATATTTACAAAATAAATAAGGTGGCGTAGCAATAAAGTTTGACTCATATATTGGTGGAATAAAGATAGAAAACTCCGAGTATTTATTGAGCCACTAGCTGACACTATTATTGGATGATAGTGAAGAGACTCTGTCTTGGTCTTTATAAATATTGCTAAAATTTTCAGAGTGTGCGGGCTTAAGGCCAACATATATAAAACAGAAGCCATATTGATTGGTTCAAAATTACAATTCAGATGAAGAACTTTTACCTAATGTTAAATTGAAATGGAATAAAACCGGTAAATTTAAATCACTTGGGACTAATTTTGACCTTTTTGCTAAAGATTAAACAAGGATAAACTTTGAACAAAAATTAGAAAAGGTTGAATCGTTGTTAAACTCTTGGATATACCGAGGCCTAACATTCCTTGGAAAAATTAGTTATCAAGTCTCTAGCCTTACTCAAAGTCTTACCCAATCCTCAAGATGATATATTAAAAGAGATTGAAAGTACTTTCTTCCGTTTTCTTTGGAATAAAAAAAACAGACAAGGTAAAAAGGAAAGTAATTATTGGGGAATATGAAAATGGAGGTTTCAGGAAGCAACACAATCATTCTGTATGTGTCTGAAGATGACCTGGATAAACAAACTTCTAGACCCATTTAACATATCTCAATGGAAAACATTAATCTTAGATCGATATAACAAATATGGAGGGGGAAAATTTGGCTATTGAATTTCAAAACATTACTTAAAATATCTTTACACTTAAATTGTTTCTGGAAAGACATGCTGGGCGAAACTTCGTAAAGATTATATTAACTAAACAGATCTTTTACCCAAATCCATATGGTTTAATGAAAACCTCAAAAAAGGAAATAAAACCTTATTTCTTTCACAACGGTGTGAAGCAGGAGTCTTCTTCATAAATGAGTTACTTGATGAGAACAATGAATTCTATACATTAGACCAGTTTAATTTCAAGCGATTTTCTTACCTTTGTAGGCGTTCTAAAAACATTTCCAAAAACAGCGGAAAGAACAAATTAGCTCTTACCTTTGTAGGAGTTCTAAAAACATTTCCAAAAACAGCGGAAAGAACAAATTAGCCACAAAGAAAAGTTAAATGTTGTAACGTGTGATTTGCTTGAATATGTCAGTAAAAACAAAAAATCTGGTCAATATTTTTATAAAAAAAATTATTAAAATTTTCTTAGAAGTACCCCAGAAACAATATGATAAATGGGAGACAGCTTTTGGCAAGAAAACAGAGGAATGGGAAATAATACATAAGATACCTTTTATATGTACTCATACTAATAGGGTTTCTATTTTTCAGTATAAAATATTGAAAAAGAAATTTTAGTACGAAAAGGTTGCTATTTAAATGCAAAATAAAAGAAACACATCTGCGTACTTTTTATAATGAAACTGAAGAAATTTTACATCTCTTCTGGGAATGCACAAAAAGCAATAATTTATGGTTTGAGTCAAAGAAAAATTTGAAAACACATCTAACTATGATATTCCAATTTCTGCACAAACAATAATCCTAATATAGGTTCCCCCAGAGTATGACTTGTCTACAAACTTCTTGATTGTTCTTATCAAGTATTATATATGCACATGTAAATTTACAGCCAATTTTACAACATTTACTGCTGGCCTAATAAATATGCTTTAACGAACATATGAGATTGAAAAGCTCTCTGCAACTCTCAGCCAGACCACTGCAGTAGGAGAGAAAATTCAATGTAAATGGGCACCTACGCAAAATCTCATTGTGCAATAAAAAGAGTAATAATTATGCAAACAGCTATTATAATGGGTGTCCCACACAAATGGACAATGGTTGAAGTGCATCATGTATAATTCTTTTGTTATAATAAGTATAATGTATTTTTTTCGATGAATGTTTGTATATAATGTTTTTCTCTCTCTAAAATTTTATAATGGTGTTTAATCAAATCCCTATATCATGTATCTGCCCCAAGCATAAGACTTGTTTATTTTGGACTTGTATGTGTTTAAGTCAAATATTTCACTTTTTCTTTCCTGTAATCAAATACATTACATCCATAAAAATCCTCTATATAAAGCCCAATGTAAACGCTTGTAACAGGTTCATATTCATGTTAAAGAAGGGTGTGTATCGTAAAATATATATATTGGATGACCAAACCTTTATATATTTTATTGATTTTACTGACTTTATCTTAATGAACCAAAATGTTTGTAAGCGTCATCCTTTGTACCTTATGTGTCAAACCATGCAAACATGAAGTTGACTTAAAAATATAAAATTAATAAAAGTATTTGTATAGCTGTATTGCCATCACACAAGGCTTATTTGGATGCCCGATTGTTTTATTATGCAGTGAATTTTTATCCGATAAGAGGACACCAACAATGTATCTTTGTACAAATATTTTCTTAAGACATAAAACCACTGCATAAAATACTTAATACTATTTACGGCATTTGGTTATTATAGGAAGATATTAGTTAATTGCATCATATTATTCTGAATATATCTTATAATATATAGAATGACCAAAAATATATTTTATATCAAGGTAGAGGAAATTATAAACTGACGGACTTTAATAAGGCAACACTAAATATTTTATGCACTTGTTTGTTTAAGAATAGTCTTATAAAAATATCATTGCCTATAAAATCATTTCAACTTTCTTTTTATGAATTAACTTGATTTAACAAAAAAAAAAAAAAAAGATGAATGAGACGAAAGTCGTTATTTTGGCAACGCATTTTATTTCTTATCCTTTACTTTATTTAATGGTAACGAGTATGACAACTGTTGCTTCGCATAGGAGCTTCGTATCTTGCTTGCATTGATTGACAAAGGTTTCTGACTGTTTTGTAAAGGATATTCCTGCTGCAGTGCAATCTCAAGTTCACATATAGTTGGTCTAGATGTCGTAAATTGTTACTTCGTAGAGTGGTGTGACAAATGCTATAATGCCTACGAGTTCATTGATATTAAATAACCATAACGTTTTCATATAAATCCACGCATTTTTACATTGTTTGCCTAAAATTTCCTTTTTGATCAATTTTACCTGGTAGAAGGACGACGATGTTCATTTCAAAAGATCAGTTTAGTTAGTCGGGCCACGCGTGGTTAAGAACCTTTTTAGGAAGTCTATAGTCTTAGCGTAGAAAATTTTAATTTTGCAGTCTTCAGTTAAACATTATCTAACAGTACAGTCTATTTTTGAAAGCACACCAAGTAGATAATAGTAAAAGGAATTCGAAGATACCAAAGGAGTAGACAAAAATCGTTTAGTCGTAAGACAGACAAGACCATGGCCAAAAAAAAATGAAGCGAAAGACAAACATAGAACACACAATTCTACACTGAAAACTAAAGGTGGAGTAACACGAACCCTAAAAACCAATTTTTACATTTTGACCACAATACAACAACTACATGTAGTCATGACAATCATACTACATCTCTTTTTTCACATACAAATCCAATAAAATTAAAAAAAATCCAGAGACGTCCGATTTTAGCATTTATAAGGGACAAAAATTCGGAAAGATATATTGATGCATAAAACACAACAATGTGCACTACATGTAAGTCCGTATCTCTCCAACACCAGCAATTTGTCTAAATCTGAAGGGAATACTTTCATGTTAAAAATTGAATTTACTGTAAAACAGCAAACGTGGTTAACGCTATGTTTATGGAGGTTTTTAAATGTTCGCTGGCAAAGGCAGCTCCTACATTTTGTAACTTTTACCTGACCAAGAGACCAAAACCGGAGCCTATTACATTACACTTTTCAAGAATATTTCCGTGTATGTATTCGGACTTTAAAGATTTTTAGTTTTTGAAAATAAACCCGAAATCATGATTTCTTTTATCAATTGTAAAAGTTATATTGTTTCTGAATAGCTAATTATTGCTTTTTTCCCGATTTTTTTTCGATGTCATAACGTGAGGCTTAGGTTGGTCGCCGTAGATCTTCAGTATAAACTCCGTCACATGCAAATGTCAATCGATGACCCATGCCCTCTTCTAGCAAATCCGAGTATATTTAATAATTACGTGGTAATTTTGGTCCGAATACCTTAACGCTAAAATGCTTTCAAGTAAAATTGTCCATAGTAGATTTTTAGATTAAAGATGTATGTAGTGCTCATTCCAAGTTCTTTCCGATTTGTTATATGATATTCTATCAAAATTATCAAATCTCGTTCCATTGACAAGATATCTTAAACTATTTTCGGTGTCTGGCAGTAAACAAAACATTCTTTCTGTCGATATTCAATTGACCCTTAACGACTTAATTAATAACAAAATAAATCTGTGGTGGACAAAAACAATTCAGCTTCAAACATACATGTAGCATCTCCCGCTGTTCAACTTTATTTACAACATGGTCATTAGAGCGTCTTGTGTCTTCTGTATCAGTAAATTCAAAATCATTGGAATCCATCATTTGTTGTGTCTTTTTGTATGTCCAATATGGCGTCATGACAAAGGTCAGTAAAGTCATTCCTGAGTGGATCATTATGACTACAATAATGTGAAGTTCTGTCCAAATTTCATTTCTGTATTTTATAAAGAAATAATAGCATATTGTTATTTCAATATTGGACCGCATGTGAAAAACTTTAACAAGAATGAATTGGTTTACTTTCCATGCCATCGTGCTTCCTTTCCTGGTTTTTATTAGCATCGATGAAATCGTTGTGAAAGGGACACTCGATTCTACAAGAGTAAGTCTTAATGCGAAAAAATGTAAGCTATCGTATACAGCTGAATTAAAAAAGATACACAGTGCTATCCAGTGATGAAGCTGTAGAAGTAGACTTAATTTTCTGTATTTTATGTCTGACATTGTTAAGACAGCATTCAAATACAAAGCATCCGAGTGAGACCAAACAAAGAACCTGGCTGGTTGGAGTTGTAGAATAAACCATGCACATCCTTCTCCAATTCCTCGTCATAAACTACGCACCAAGTACAAAATAATACACAGAAAACAGTGAAAACCGTTCAGACAACACCAGAATTTCAAAAAATCTTTTCCTTTTGTCTGAGATTGCGGTACGTCTCTGGAAAAATTTGAAATATGTCCAAAAATGTAATATAGGCACCAAAAGAAAAAACAGCGACGACAAGGTAACGGTGATTTTTAACACATATCTGACTGTAATCTAATTCTTCCAATATTGGATGAAAGTTCTGTAACAATCCCATTTTCATTTTCCTAAAGAAGAAAAATATATATTGAATTATTAAAAAATTCATAATTCTTATAAAACAAAAACATAACGAGTGTTTTATTATGAAAAACCAAGTAACAATTTTTCTATATACTCAAAATTACTTTTTAAGTTGCTTTTGTTGATAAAGTGTGTGTGCGGAAGATAAAGAATAACAACACATCCGTTTTCTTTTCAATAAGATCAGAAAAAATTTGATCCTATTTGAGTTTCCTGTGTATACACATTATGTATTTGTCACGCTGGCCATCAGATTACAAAACGAAAATTAAAAAAAACACTTTTTACTTTTGTAATTTACCTACTCGGACTGCACTCAACTTGGTTATGTATGGTGACGCAACCGAACGAAGGTAACGGAATCAAGTTTTACTATCCGAAAAACTTGATTTACTTTTACTTTTGCATGTTTTGTAGTGCAATCGGCATGTTCGAATGATTTTAAAAATGGTAAGATAAGCTAGTAAACTGTTATAACCTATAAAAGATGATGATTTTTTTTACTAGTTGAAGTTTTAAAGTAAAGTTGGCATATTTCATAGCAAAAGATGTCATAAATCCCGGTCATAAATATTCATATTTTTCATAACTACTTCAGTAACAGGAATAGTTTTCTCCCGAAGAAAATTTAAATGATTTTACATCCAATGATAACAATAAAAGCTTATATATAAACAGCGAAAAAATCAAACCGATAAAACAGTTAATCTTTAAATATTCTTATAACGAATAATTACTTTATTTTAATATATAAAGTTCGTTGCCTCTGTACTTACATTTTAATGCAACAGTTAGTCCAGCTCTAATATTTATCATTAGCGTACAATTCTCATGATTTTTTAATGTATAATTACGTGTGGAATGATGCCTGGAGATGTACAATTTTACATAGGATTTGAATTACACAAGCTGATGTTTGGCTCTGTAAATGTTACGAGAATAGTCAACAAACACAGATTAGAAGGAAGTAATGTGTTTCACGTATTTAAACGAAGTACTGTGGAAGACATGAAAAAAAAAATAGAATCCAACCATATATCGTACCAACAAAACATTTTTTATCATATAGTTTTTTCAAAGAATTTTTTATTGTAGAGAGGAAAATATTTAAAGTCAAAACACAATAATATTACCAAATGTGTTTCTCTCATTTTTGTATGTAAAAATATTTGCTTATTCTTTTAAAAATCAGTTTGTTTCCTTAAAAAACTGGTCTTAATAGCGTCTTTAATTTGAAACGATTTTTCCATTTTGGAATAATACAGGAAAACAGAGGTCTAAATATTGTGAAATAAAACAAATTGAATTAGACGGATAAATCCAATGGGAAGGATATCTACCATTTGTGATACAATAATGAAGCCTTCTCTGTTATTAGGGAGTTCTGCATTTAATTATCGCTTGAAATTTCTGTGAAATAATACATGTATGTGGTACAATTCATGACAGACAAGGCTGACAACTTCTCTAGGAGATCCCAGGTCTACCAGCAGAGGCAATTTTGATGTGATTTATGTGCATTTCCAGAAGTAACCTCTCACCAGTAACATTATAATCAAAACATAGGAAAGCCGAGATCCAAACATCATACAATGAAGTACTCTTTACAGTTTTGCATTTTTAAAAATAATATTGAATCTGAGAGCATTGGAATGGAAAAATCGGGAATCGCTGAAAATTTTCGAAAAATATGCATTACAAATAACTTGAGCTTATCGAAGTTTGATTGAGTTCAAATTTAACATTATGAAATAACAATGGTAGTGTTGTGTTTAAATTGGCACTGGGTATCTAATAAGAACTTGTGTTTGGATCTCAGACTTCCAACGTTTTTTCTAAAGGTACTTAAGAAACACGGAAAGGCTTCGAAAAGTATTATACTTGAAAGATGTCACTACCGTCAGATTTGGCTTCCTGTTGTTTGGATCTCGTACTTCCAATGTTTTGGTTCTAATGCTACCAATGAGAGGTTACTCCTTGAAACAAAGGTAAACTTGAATTTAGAATTCATGTAACGTGTAAAGATATAACTACATATATTACAAGCGTTTCACATAGAATTATATAAAATGTTTTTTTGAAAAAAATGTATGTCAATTGTCTTAGGGGTTGAGCCATAGTCTGTTCGATTTTACCACCTGTAGGTACAACATAAATCCCTGATATTTCCTTTGGCTGCAGATACAACATAAAATCCTGCTCACGCGGCGTCCATTATGTTGGGGTGTACGTTGGTTGACTGGGATGTATTAATTCTCCACCAATATTTCGGACGGGAACGTTATCCTTATCCATCAAGATATGAAGTATAAAGGAGATTCCAAAACATCTTCCCGCCTTCTTAATGACACTGTCGTCCATTTTCCAACACGGTAATAGTCATTTCAGGGTAAAGGGGAAGGTTCATACGATTACAACCTCCAGGCGGAGAAAGAGAACATCCTTTTTTCCTTTACAGGAAAAGGTTCGTATTCATCTGTGAAACGGATATTCCATACTGACCGACAAGATTGTGGTGTCGACCGTTGAATTTCTGGCGTGATTACTTCAACCGAGGAGCATTATATCCCTGTCTGAGCAGTTTTTGTGTCAACAACCCAGCCTTGTCTGAACACTTGCTCTTGAAAAACGTACGAGCTGGGAGATGTATACGGGGCAGCTGGAATGTAACAGTATTGTGTTTTATATTTATCTAAAACTGTCCAGCATAGCCTCATTTAAAATCTAGATTAATTCGACAACAAATAAAATAAAAATTAAGATGGAACATTATGTTGAAATTCAAGCTTCTAGTTATGAGATAACATTAATCCAGAATATGATTTTCATAACTGGCATTTAAAGAATTTGATCGCATCTGATCCAAACTTACCTTTCTTTGTATTTGATATAAAAAGGCCTTCAGCTAGAGTGGAATAAAAGTTGTGAAAAGCTATAGATTGCTGCAAATAAAATATCGTGTATATGTAAAATAATACGGCTCTTATCTGAATATTTTCAAAAATGTACCTGTAACAAAATATTATACACAGAAACAAACCAATGACTACCATTCCTGACTTGCGACAGGTACATGAGAGATTTGGTGGGGTTAAACTAGTTTAGTGGGTACCCAACCCTCCTCAACGAGTTGTCAATGGAAAAATTCGAAGAAAATGGAATAGTTACTCAAAGAACTTTAAAATTCAAAGAGAAATATACCAAATCAGACTTGAGAGTATCTTATTTACAATAACTACACTAACTAAATACATGCAAAAAGAAGACACCTCTCTTATGGATGCTCGCAGTTACTGAAATCAAGACCAGGTATCATGGTAAGATATCAAGTCTCTGAACAACAGATGTCATCAAACACAGTATGTATGACGATCTAACTGCGCTGTCAATAAAAGTGAAGAAAGGCAAGATGGATGCAATGCCAATGTGATTAATATTGTGTCAGGAGGCGACAAGTTTATTTATATTTGTACCAACAAAAACCAGTTTTTTATGTTTGACTACAACGTCCCTTCATTTATAAGTTTGTTGGACGGAACAGCGAGACTTAATGGATCACTTCAATTTTTTTGTATTAAAGGGAAAGACCTTTGTAATTAGTTAGCCTCCTATAAGATATCATGCCTATGTAAATAAAAATAAATAACTTTTGATACAAAAAGTCCTTGCGTAAAATGCACAAGGCTGTGCAAAATCGAAATCTTCAAATTTCATATAGATAGCCATCTTTTAGAACTCTCCTGCTTGTATCGATGGTGATAATTTTATTGATTATTGCCGATAGCTTCCGATTAGCGTGTGACGTCACTAAATCGGTTTGTAACTGATGTTGGACATTAAAACAAAGAATTTGATCCGTCAATTTTTTTATTTCAAAATCATGCCATTCTGTCAGGTTTTTAAACGTACTGCACAAATGAAAAAGTAAATGTTCGAAAAGTTTTTTGTCATACACGATCCGACAAAAAGTGCCATTTCCTCACACTTGTGACAAAAACACCAGTCCTCGAGCTGCAAATCTCTTCCTCCGTTACTGCATTCGGACATCTTACTACGTAGTTCC
>JAULBM010160657.1:0-18022 GCA_032357055.1 Geukensia granosissima | reverse complement strand
TTTCCGTCCTGAATATGCATGAAATATTTGCCACTGGACGTTAAACAACAATCAATCAATCAATCAATCAATCAACCTAGATGGTTTTAACTTTATTGTGAGATTGTAGAATATACGATTGTTAGAGTTGTGACAACGGAAGATTTTGTTTCTTAAATTTTCCAACATGTCAAACAGAATGTTATTTTGCCATTGTCTGAAAATTGCCGTTGAATCCTAAAGTTGTCAATGAAAGTTAATAGTCTTCAATATTGTATGTATTAAGAAATGCTCGCGTTTTACATAAATTGAAAGTGAAGCAATGCCACAGTTTTTATTCTCCTCGCTTATTACATATACATTGACAATTTTCCCATAAAATTGCCAAAGCGACTGCTTAACTAGTATTTGATTGTCGCTTAACCAACTAAGATCAAAATTCTTTCTTAATATGCGAAACTACCCATGTTAAATAAATATAGAAAATTTTCGGTAAGCTATATGTAAGAAGCAATTTCTGAACACTTTACAGTTTGAAACATGTTAAAGTAATTATCTTTGTTATATTACAATTTACTTTCTGTGAATTTTTCAAAATGGCAATAATGTATACGAATAAATCAAATGGACAAGTTGTATGCCTAATTTATTCAAGTCAGTTTAATCAATAAATTGTTCTCTGTTACTACATGAAAAAAAGAAACCAAAACATATTTCCATTCCGTAATGTCTTAGATAGAGCTGCAAAATTGAAAAAAAATATATTTAAAAAAATCGTTTTTTTTGTAGATTGTGTACGTCTTTCAAGAAAAATTAATTGGATATGTGATTGATTTTTCCAAATTTTGAATTTAAACCCTAAATCACCTGCTTAGTTATTTTTTTAAATAATGACGACAGGACTGTTGTTGTCGATTTTTTGCGGTTACGGATTGAGATTGGTTTGAAAATAATGTTGATGTTGACTGTAAAAAACTTGACTTGGAAAAACACCACCCTGCTTTTATCCTTCAAATGAAATATATTGGCGGACAATACTAAATAACAAGACAAAGAATTAATCCAAATATGACATGAAGTGTTTATTTAACAAATATCGCATTTTATTACTTTCTGCTTAATCATTGCTTTCCTTGGATATTCGTCCGTCGTAGCAACATAAGCTCCTGGATGCAGGATTTAGATGCTGTAGAGATTGGTGAACCATATTGCTTCAAGTTTCTTTAAAAGTTAGATATTAAAAGTCCAAATAAATACACCGAGCTTGCTTTCAGATATTGCGAGCAATCATTCGAAATGTATATTCCTTTGGATGTATTTTTGTGTAGTTGTATATTTACTGGAATTCATATACTATCTTGACAGATTGGTTGAATTGTTGTTTAATTTTAATAGTTCATCTCTTACTGTTTTAGTTTTCTTTGTTCCTTTCTTTCTTTCTTTCTTTCTCTCTTTCTTGTTTGCTTTGACCACTCGTTTTATCCGACCGCATGCTTCATGTGTCTGTTCAAAGTCAGGAATTGTGGTCATAGAGTTTGTATTATTTTTTGATACATGTACGTTTTTGATATTACGCAAGTTAAGAGTTGTGTTATCTTACGTATACACGGTTTTTATTTGGTGCAATTTAGGTGCACGATCTTAAATAATCCATCTTTTATTTAGAAAATACAAGTTTAGCAGCGTTGAATGAATATGGTGATGATGTGCATTTCAATGAACACAAAAGAACTTAGGTTAACTAAAACTCACAAAAGTAATGATTTTACTGCTTTTGGACCTCGATTTGAATATTGAACAGAATTTGTTGTCCACAATAACTTATGATTACAGTGACTATTTTTCTTCACCAACGTAAACTTCCCCTTTCATGGGGGATGTGCCGGTTTTACATTTTGACTGATTTGCGCGTGTTCGCACTTTATTGACTTCAATTGTCGTCATGTTTATCTTACAGGTCAACTTTAACATAAGAATATCGTTATTATAGGCAGTAAATTTTTACAATCAAGGTGATATTCCGGATTGCAGAGGTTTATGTAGACAATTTTGTATATGATTTATATATAAAAAGGAAATTCGCTGAAACAGACAGTTCAATTGTTTTTTTAATTTCCATAGAAAATACATATACAATGGTGTTGTTGTAACTTCAAAACTTGGCTTCATTGGCTGTTGACGACATGATTACGACTGTTCATAGATAGAAATATCGCTCTTCATAGCATCTAGTTTGATCATCGGTAGTTTTGACGATATAGGACCAAATCTTTTTAGACGTTCTTTATTTGATAACCCCTTGCAATGATAGGTCGATGATGTTGTCATCCAGTAAAGCCACTGAGCTTTCTTTCAATTAACTTCGAACATTTTCTAGTTATAACTTCTATTTAACTTTTCATATTATTATGTCTCGGGTACTTTTTAAATAAATTTTACGTTTTACGTGGTTTGTCTTCAATATGTTAATTTAATTCTGTTCTCACCTTTGACCATGAGACAAAAAGAAAGGATTTGGTTCAAACAGAACTAATGTAAACCGTCACATCTTGCCTGTCCCATTGTGGCATTCGTGCCATTTCCATTATCTCACGTTTATCTTTATTTTAACGTTTGGGTATTTAACATGTAATTGTAATTTCCCTTTAGTTTTTTTTTAGACAGGGCTATTTAAATGTCGTCACAATGAGTGTGATTCCACCCTTGTTGTAGGCCTTGTGGAGACCTCTCTAGACATTACTTTTGGTATCTGCTGGAAAAGATATGGCGTGTTCTCCTTGAAATTTTCGCCATATCTTTACTTGTCATATGTTCACATTCTAAAAACCTTTCATGCAGATACATACAATTTTACAAAGATTAAGCACTTTCTCTTTTATGAGTTTCATTGTAAAAAGAACAGATTTAGAAATTGTAAATACAGTTTTGGTTGTTTATTTTTTATTTTGGGGTCCAGATTTTATCTCTGGTGTCTCTCTTTATATTAAAAATTTTGTTCAACGAGTCCGGCAAATTTGAGTTTTATGTCATCATTTTTTAAACAATTAAGATAAAGCCACACAAATGCAAAATGATATGGCGCAAAAAATAAGAGGAACACATGGAATACAGTCAACAAAGTTTACTTTATGCCATGATTGTGCTTCATGCTGCACTTGTGTAAAGAAGAGTGGGAAATAGGCGAAATGTCAAAAAAGTTGCAAAAGGCAATATTCATACATCAAATCTAGTTCAGTTAAAGTCTTTCTCTGGCCAAAATGTGAAGGTATTCCTATCTTTCTAAATTTGGTCAAAATTAATGTATCATATTTGATAAGATAAGTTTGATTGCAAACCGATGCTATAGCAATTATCTTAAAAAGTGAACAGTAATATTTCATAACAGCTTACGTGATATAATAGATACTATGTCTATTTTTTATGAAAGTCCCAATATAAGAGATCTCAAATTCCGGCTTTTACGTAAAATCAGTAATTTGTTTAGTAGCATCAGGATTATTTTGCAATTAATTACTCAATTTAGTCATACTAGGGCGTTTATACACATAAAAGAATTTAGCTGTTTTTATGACGATATTTAAACATTATTATACTACTGTTTGCTTTCTAATAATATACATAAGCAGCAAACGACCAAGATCACATAATACACGACATTTAAACAAATCTACAAAATTTATAGTAAAAGACTTCAATATCTGTTGCATGGTGACACCCCGCACTTCATTAGCATAGTTAATGACTGATGAAACAAAACTATCGATCATGGAACACTGCTGCTTAGGCGGAATATAAGTTCCTAGTGTATTGAAAAGGGAAGCTAAAACTCTTCTACCCTATTTGGGCTTGTTGGAATTTCCCGTTGTAATGGAGTAATATTCCAAGATAAATAATAGAAGTGACAACTGTTGGTTCCGTATTACTACCGCACCACTTTTAATTGACTGGTTGCTCTGCATCCTTTCCGAAAACAACTATTTCTGTTTTTTCCGGTTGACTTTCCTCCATTTGTTACAATAAATTAATTTATTAATTTATCTTATTGTTAAGGCGTTAGTGAATTCTTAGAAAACAACACAGTGTCGTCAGCGAACAGTAGCAAATACAGTCACTATTGACCATAGAACATATTATAATTTCTAAGTTTTTCGGCAATGTCATTTATAAAATAATTTAAAAAGCATGTGAGATGTAGGCCAAATTGCTTCACATCTGTATTATTTGAGAAAGCAGTCGACAAACATCCATCGGATTAAACTTGTAGATTAACAACAGAATAAATAGATCTGACCATGAAAATGAATTTGATGCTAACACATTGTAATAATTCAAACTACAGTATTCTTAAATCCGCCTTGTTGAAGACTTTACAAGGGCTTCAAATGCTAAGGAAAGGGGTTTTTTTATTTAAAGTACTTGAAATAATACATGAAGGATAAATATTGCATCCATTCTTATCCAAAGTGGTTTGCGATTCTAACTTAGTTTTCTTCATCCCATTCTTACAATCTTTTGTAAAATATGGTTGTAAATACTTTAGTAGTGTAGACTTAAAAACAGCAAAGTTATTTTTTAAAATTATTCCTCCATCGACAAATTACTGGGAAAAATGATCACAATTTTCCCCATGTTTTTTCATTTAATATTAATATTTTTAAAAGGCTCTCTTATTACTACGTCGCCAATGATACTTGCTTTTTATTTACAGATAAAATGGAATACACCAATATTGCACTCGTTTTTATAGCATATATCAATAATGTACATAGTGCCACTATAGAATGTACTGTTAATTGTGCTGCTAAAAAATCTGGCTCTAACAGTGTGTCAAGTTTATCTTCCGGAGGTGGTGGGTTCATGTCGGCACCAGTCATAGGAGCACCACCAGATGCAACTATTGATACGAGTGGTCCGCCCTTACCACCATTCGCTCAACCAAAACATGCTGTTGACCGTGGACCATCTAAAGAACCCGGTATGCCACCACCTCGTCTTCCGCCACACATACTAGCTTGTCTTGAAGGCAAGGGAAGTAATTGTGGACGATATGCGCGTTTAAACACTGAAGCAAACAGAAGAAGGTTTTTGATGAGAAATAGGTCAAAAAACGGAAAATCGAAATCAAACTTAGGTACGTCTAAAGACGGTAGAGAAATTTCAATTGAAACATCTCGTACGACTGACTCTGTGAAAGGTCCATCTTATTCGGTTCAATTTAAGGATAATGCACAAACTTCAATATCAGAAAAAGTTATCTCTGTTGCAGATTCTCTGCTAAAGGGATTACAATCGGCTAGCAACGACAAAGCCGCACGGCACGGTAACAAGGGACAATCTTCGGCTGCTTCTTCTGTCTCAATAACAACTAAACCACATAAATATGTAGACTTGTCCGAATTTAAAGAACAAAAATCACGGTCTGTAAAAGGTAAAAAATCAACATTTTCCAAATCAATTTCAGGCGGACAAGATGATAGGAGTAAATCTTTAAGATTAAAATCACAAAATGCTGCATCAACGATTTCAGACGGATTTGATGATCAGGGTAAGTCTTCGAGGTCGATATCACAAAAAGAATCATCAAAATCCAAACTTTCTTGGTTGAACAACGTTCAAACAGATGTCCCAAGTTCTTCAGCTAAATACAGTTTTTCTTCGTCGTCATCGTCAGGTAGTAATCAGCCTAGTATTGCAGCACAGAATATTATTAACTCTCAAACATCATCGAGGGCATCAACAGTTTCAGGTGCGTTTAGTGGCTCGCAATCTCTTTCTGACACTAGTAAAAGTACTCCTGCAGGAGGTCTTAGCAGCGGTCCAGCTTATCAGAGTGAACAAACGCTGTCCTCTACTTTATCTAAATCAATAAATAGTTTGGGATCGCAGTTAGCTAATACAGCTTCTTCTTTAAGTGGCATAGGCAAATCGCTGTCTTCTACTTTATCTAAATCAATAGACAATTTCGGAACGAAGTTAGCTAATACAGCTTCTTCTTTAAGTGGCATGGGCAGTCGTACTGCTACTGGTGCGGGATCTTCTTTCAATGGAGGTGAAAGTATTTCAGCAGGAAGTCTTAGTAGTGGTCCCACTTATCAGAGGGAACAATCGCTGTCGTCTACTTCTAAATCGATAAATAATTTCGGAACCCAGTTAGCAAATGCAGCTTCTTCTTTGAATGACATGGGAAGATCGCTGTCTTCTACTATATCTAAATCAATAGATAATTTCGGAACGAAGTTAGCTAATGCAGGTTCTTCTTTAAATGGCATTGGTAGTCGCACTGCTACTGGTACGGGATCTTCTTTCAATGGAGGAGAAAGTATTCCTGCAGGCGGTGTTAACAGCGGTTCTACTTATCAGAGTAAACAATCGCTGTCCTCTTCTTCATCTACGTCAATAAATAATTTCGGAACCCAGTCGGCCAATGCGGCTTCTTCTTTGAACGGCATTGACGGGCCTAATGGCAAATTTTTAAGAAATAAAAAAACATCCCAATCTGCTACTGGTATGGGATCATCTTTCAATGGTAATGACTTGTCAAAGGGAGCATTTACCGGAAATGTCAAATCTGTGCAAGGAACAGTCGGTCAATCACAAGTCAGCTCTTTAGGAGCAGATCAAAGTGGTTCTGGTATAACAACTACGGTTGCTCCTAGCACTGATAAACACAACGAGGATGGCTCAAGAGGAATGAATCAAGACGACTCAAAAGGATGGAATCAAGATCAGTCTAAAGGGCAAGTGGAAGTTGAACCAAAGCAAATTGAAGTAGTGCAAATTGAAATTAAACAAGCAGATATTTCAAAACCGGATGAAAAGAAAATCGACCGTTCTTATTCAAACAATCAAGACACTTCAAATAGTAGAAATGACGAAGACGGATCTCGAGGACAAAACCAGGATGGCTCCCAAGGCAAAAATCAAGATCAAGACAACCAACAACGAAATAAATTGTCCACCTCAAAGGTTCAATCGTTTTCTGGTACAGGCCATGCAAAGGCCATTGGAGGCGTTTCCCAACAGGTTTCTTCTGCTGCATCAAGCCAATCGGCCTCAGGAACGAGTCAATCTTCATCTTCTGCTACGGGTTCTAATGCAAATCAACAGACATCATCCGTTAGCTCCAAACGTTATCAAAATATGAATAGCATACAACCTAACGCAAATATTGTACAGTCCAATATCCCTGTAAACATCGGAAGATCCCCAGTTACGAATAGAAATATAATGAATCTAAATACTATATCAGAAAATATCGGTTCAACCTTCCATCAAGATCAAAGTCAAACCAATGGAGTTACTTTACAACAGGGACACACAGATAATTACATACTTAAACCAAAACAATCGCCTTCACAATGGAAGACCAGGGGAAGACGTCCAAAGCTTTCATTTTTAAATACCAGTTCCAGATTTCAACGTCGAAAGCTAGACCACCGAGGATGTTCGTGTCCTCAGACCTCACAGCAAGTAAAACCAGAGGTAAGATATATTAAACGAATAACATAATTAATATTATTTCAGAAGTGTAATTATTGTATAAAGGGAAATTGTAAAAAAGTATAAGAGAATTTATATATAAAAATAGGAGATGTGGCATGATTGTCCTTGAGACAGTCATCTACCAAATAACATTCGAAACTTCTACAGGTCCCACTAGCGCCTTCAACATTAAAATGCCGGGTAACAATATAATATCTGGATGCCAATGAAAGATTCGAGTAAATTTACGATTTAATTAATAAAAACACATATTTTGCTCAGAGAAGTCATATACTAAAGATACATGTACACATGTAGAACAACCAGATAAGGAAATTTATAATAATACCTTCATTGCAAAATTTTGGGACAAACAAAAACATTGTCTTTCTCGTATTAATGTAGTACCAAAGTAAAACAAAATCAGAATTTCAGTAACACGAAGGAAAACAAACATATAAAAATATTGCTATCTGGCCGATTATTCACAGGATTTCGTGTCTTTTTTCGAATTTTTCATTTGTTTAAAATATGAATTCGAAGAAACGAAAGGGCCTACTAAAATAATAATTCAGAAGGCAGACAAGACCATAGCAAAATGAAACGAGAGACAAAAATAGTACACAAACCTGACACTGAAAACTTTAAGAACCCTACAAACACTGGGTTCTCCGGATGGGCTATCAACTTCTGCTCCATAAGGATTACCTTTCGTTTTTTTACTGCAAGTTTTGCTTGTTTCATATAATCATAGAATGTAATAATCCACTTTTGTTTGTTGCAAGTTTGTGTGTGTGTTTACTTTTTTTTTACAATGTACTTCGAATCTCTTGCATGGGCATTCTACACTGGACTTTCACATCTGATAGATATTTTATTTGTTCATAATTTCAGATAATACCCGCTACAGCTAAATTAGCCCTCATGGGAGAAAGAAGTGTGTTGATTGCTAAAGTACCAAGAGCGAAAATAGTGAATGTTGGTGGAGTAGGATCGTACAATTTAGAGTTCCCTAATCTTGTTATCCAACCAACACTTACTGAAACGATCGCGTCACCTTCTGAACTTTTTGGAATGAATATGGACAAAGGAACCGGATCGACGGACGATTCAGATATCCTTGTTGTTGCCATGTTACCGAAAGGGTCTACATTAGGTTCAGTTATGTTTAAAGACTCATCGGTCACTTCTACAACAAACATTGACGTGTCAGCTGGCATAGACTTGTCTAAAGTTCCAGTATCTTCTGGGATAAAATCTCAATCTGGTGTTCGGATACCAAAAGAATCATTATCTTTATCAGATGTATCTACAGGAACAGTTTCAACTTCAGGTACAGATGTATCAAAAGGTTCAGTATCAATATCAGGTACAGATGTATCAAAAGGTTCAGTATCAGCATCAGGTACAGATGTATCAAAAGGTTCAGTATCAACATCAGGTACAGATGTTTCAAAAGAATCAGTTTCTACATCAGGAGTAGACATTTCAGCTTCATCGGGCGTAGACAAACTAAAAGATTCGGTAGATTCATCTGGTGGTAAAATAAGTGTAGACACGAGTAAAGATGACGGAAAACTAAAGGTGAAGATACAAGCTACTAAAGTAAAAGATTCCACATTGGATGCAATTAAGAATACTGTTAATAGAATAGAATCTGACAAAATAAGCGTCGATACTAGTAAAGATGATGGAAAATTAAAAATCAAGATAAAAGCAAAAGACTCGCAAACGCCTGACCTTACATCTGCTGCTAAAGATGTATTACGTCAAAGTTCGAAAGACCGGGATGAAGGACGAGCTAAAGTAGCTGATACAACTTATGTGTCGCAAGACAATCTAGATACTTCGGTATTGAAATCTGTATCAAAATCCGATGTCACTGCTACTAAACCTGAATTGACAGCCGTAAAACAGGACTTCAGTGATACTCAATCTGCAGTTCAACCAGATAAACCGCTTAATCCCGCGGAACAAGTAAAACAGGACATTACTTTATCTGAATCAAAGGCCGTACCAGATGTATCTAGACCAAAGATAACGATTGACAAAAGCAAAGATGACGGAAAAGTGAAGTATGAAATTAAAGGGGAAGTGGGAAGAGGAGACAACAAAATCAAATCAGAAATAAAATTAACAGTTAACAAGTTGGACAGCTCTAAGACAGGTGTATCTGTTGAAAAAATATTACCTGAACAGAACACTATTACAACAGAAAATCAAGCTATCTCAAAAGTATCACAGTCTGCCAACAATGATATTCCAAAAACAATCAGTGTTTCTACTGGAAAACGAGAAGAAGATGGAGACCAAGGTAAAACCAGTAAAACGGTACTATCAGTAGGAGATAATACTCAAATAACCTCTGCACAAGCTAGCACAGCCTCAGCCATAAAAGATAGAAAGATTGCAGAAGCTGTTAAGGTGCTGCAAGCGTTCCGAGATTCACAGTCCATCAAACAACAAACTACAAGACAGCAAAGACTGACACCATCTTTACCAGACACCACATACAAATTACCAGTTAGTGGGGATGCTCTAAATGTTCTGTCACAGAAGTTTTCTAAGAAAATTAAAGCCTCACGACAAACTGACAATGTAAATGCCATATCAAAGGCGGTTACCACTGCTGTATCAACACAAGGTTTAAATCAACGACCAGATCATACAACATCTATTTCAACATCAAAGAAGACTCCAAACTTAGAAGGTAATTTGTTCTTAATTATCTTTTCCCGACGAAATCCGTTCTTACTTCCAAACTGTATTACGTCAAATATAGATTTTCATTTTTCTATCATTTGACTATCGTAAATCGGGAACCTATATAGTGACTGGAAAATTAGAACACCTTTAAAAATATTTTAAAAAATAAAAACTAAATATATGAAAATAATCTTCTTATCAGATACATTGAAAAGTTTGTCTGTGATTCCAATTTTATCCAGGTATAATTCATTTCTTTATATATCTTTTTATGAATGAGATAACTTTTTTATATATAAAATTGCCTTATACATATGGTATATACTTGGTTAAACTGTAAAACTTGACCGTGTCTTTTTATATATATTTAAAGTGTGTATCAAAGCTTTTATATCTATTTAAAACCACATTTAAGTATAAAATTGTCTATATGGAATTATTTTGTCAACAAACTAAAATATATATTGAGGGTAAAAATATTTGCTTTTAAACAACAAACAATAAATTTTTAGTTGAATTTTCAATGAATTATGGATCCAGGTATTATTCGTTACTTTAAATTTCTTATTAAGAAGTTAGATACATTGTTATATGTAAAATTCTTTTATTCAAATCATCAAAGAAAAAAGACTGTGCTTCTGTAAGAAATTCCCATTACATGTAATACTCATGTGATCGTTTTCTCTTAAATCTTACAGAATTTATTCAAAATTTTACAAAAGATTTAGGCATTCAACGCTTACAGATTTTTTTAATTTCATTTTTAAAATCACATTTTACTAGATTTCGAAAAACCATTTTTAAACCCTTAAAATGGCAAGTCAACCTATTGACACGAATAATGCGGTATTTGCATTTATGATGAACCTTTTATCAAATTTCATCAAGATTTCAAAAATGCTATTGACTTTAACAGCATTGGTCAATTTCAAAGGTCGTTTTATGACTTCACTTTAGTACACACTCCTTCACTTTTCCATCTAAAGTCATCGATTATCAAGTTATTGATGTGATTTTTTTCATTTGACAGTTGAAATGATCAACATCTCTGTTATTTTAAAAATTTTGAATCCGGCTTTCCAGTTTCATTAAATTTTTACAGTTTAATGCATGCAAAGTATCTTTTTCCGTTAGTATATTTTACGTTAAACTGTAAAAACCTTTTTAATATATTTAATTATCAGAACATGTAATATTTCAAACCGTTAAGTTTTTCTTTCAAGTTAAGAAATATGAAATAATTTTCAGGTCATTCTCTATGCTAAGTTTTATGTCAATAGAACGCCGGTCTACATTGTGATGCTATAATTTCGATATAACCGTTACTTACGTCGAGCTCATAATTTGTTAAAATTAGACCGAGGCTTGATTTACGAGGCGAACGAATGAATCAATATAAGAGTTACTAATATCAAAATGAAATTATTTAGTTAAGAATATAGCTCCAAGTTCTAATCAAACTTATTTTACTTGTTTTATATTCAATTTTAGCTTTGTGTCTTATTTACCTTGGGGCCTTCATTGATTCTATTGGTTATGCTCCACTTCCTGGACATTGCCACAAATTAGTACAGTGCTTCTATCTTGGTGGTAAACTACAAGCTGTCGCCAGGGATTGTCCTGCTGGTATGTTCTGGGACCAAACCATGCTGCTATGTAGACCACCAGAAGATGTCCTTTGTTTCGAAGGTAGTGTATATGTAAAAAAAAACACCTTGGTTTCAAGAGGGTTCTCTGGTCTTAATAAAACAAATATTTTTGAGTGGAATTTTCTTTTATATTAAGAATTAAACTTATATATCTACTCTAAAAATGATAACAAATAATTCATCTGTCGTTGATGCGGAGAAATTAAGATCAAACTAGAAGCAACAAAAATGAACAAAAAATTAATAACTAATCATTATTTCGATAAAGGTCGCCAAAGTATCTGAGAGTTAAAGACATATTAAAGACCTGTATTGTAAAACAACTTTGTTCATTTCACTGGCTTTGTTAAACTGTAGAGAACTTAAATTGACCATTGGTTACCTGTAAATTAATATCAGACTGCTTTGATGAATTCGTGTTTCTATTCTAGCTTGGAATTTAAACGGGTCAACTATTGTTTTATTAATTTAACAGGCAGATCATTCTGAAAGGTCATAAATTGTACGAAAATGCAATTCCTACAAATACACACATATATATATCATTATAAAGTAATTGAGATTTTCTTGTGTTTAATACCAGTAGAAACAGTTTGTTGTCTCCTTGCTTCATATATCCATCATTTGTTTACTTTTAAATGAACACGTTGCAGGAACGTACATGTACCGATATTTGTATCAAAATTCTTCTAGAAATTTACTGCCGTTAAAGTCTCCTGAAAATTATATAAAAAAGTCACTTTTATTTCTTTTTTTTATTTAATTTTTTCCTTCAAGTTTGTTTGAATGTTTCAAACTGTAAATCCCTTTTAATATTTCTGGAGTTATTTGAAATATGTTCATTAGATTATCAGTCAGGAGTAGTTGTTTTAGGTTTACTGTGCCATGATCTGATTTTTATTGTCATTCGGTATTTTTCACATCATTAAGAGGTAAATCTATTCCGACTTTTGCATAATATCTCAATCAGTATTATATGAGCATGTTAGTTTCATTCATGTGTAATAACTGGTATACTTTTTCACGTGATAAATATTGTACTGTAGACAAATGCTTAGTGCCTGGAACATTACACTACAGACGAAGTGGTGGTTGCAACTGTTTCTACAAATGTGTGGATGGTATATCAGTTCCGTCGTGTTGTCCCAAGGGTTATCGCTACGACGATGACAATGAATGTGTAGCAGCTGTTGGAGCACAAATCTGCGATGACGAGTGTGAAACATTAAGTATTCTTAACAGGGAGTTGACTCAAACATGTACGTATCAACTGTGAAGTTCTATAAGTTTATCTTTTAGTTCTGCTCGTTTAAGATCGTGTGAGCTCCTGCATCACTCATCCGTCTGTCTGTCAGTTCATTGTCAATAATTCAATTCAAATCTTCTTCCCCCAAAACCAGTTTACAAAAAGAACTGATACTTGTTCTGAAGCATTTATGGAATGATATGTACAAGGCTTTCATATATCGTCCTGTTCCAACCACAAATATGGTCGGAAAATGCAGTTACTAATATCGACAGAAATATTTTCAAGATAATTACACCTTATATAAGAATCCTGGATTCTGATTGGTTTACAGCCAGTGTATTTATGCATATTTTAACGAATTCGACCAGTTTTACAGCTGCCGGGATGTATGCCTGAAAACTATGCATTTTTACCCTCTGCCTTGGTATTTGCCAAAAAGTATATTCCTTTTTTTCCCTCGCGAGCACCATTCCGCTTAAATTTATTCGGAAAGTTTCTGCTTCATCGCCTAAAGTAACGTAACTTGATTAATCAATTTTGAAAAGCGGAAGTGTTCCGAATATTTGCGAAAATTCATATTCGGTGTAATTTGCGAAAAATACTATACTATATGTCAGGCTTTTGTTGAGTGCGATATTCGAGCTTTATAAAATTATTTTTGCGTTTCAGCCTTTGTATTTATTTTCAATAAAAAAAGAACTATCCCAAAGTTTATGCTATGAAATAACGTTTTACGTACTATTGTCTGCCCCTGAATTTCTCTACGGAAATTTAACATTGAGGGTCGGCCATCTTCGTTTTTGGCGGGAGCGCTTAAGTTTGACCTAGATATGGTAATTTTAAAAAATGCGCACATTTCTTTTTTTTCCGGAACTTCTCTTGCGATTCATATAAGAAGAATCACTTTTACATTTCCATTCAGGTGCGCCTCAAACGATTTTTGCAAGTTATCTTATTCTAGTTTAATTACTTAACTAATACGCAGCGTTGACAATGTGTACTCCCGGCCACTTCCGGCAAACAAATGAATGACTTTACAATGTGAAATCCCAGTAGAGAATTTAAAACTCGGCGCAGCTTCAAATACAGCATGATTGCTGAAAAGTATTATTGCAACTTACTTGCACTTTTTAAATCAACAAAATAAACACTATTTTATAAGAATACGGCAGACAGTGTTTGTTTCATAACGTTTTTACCCGTTAAAACAAACTCTGACATAGAGTATAGTCTTGTAAATCAAAATTCACTCGCTTATCGGCTCGGGAAATTTTTCTTCAAACGACTGGTATTTTTTCTCAAATACCCCTCCCTGTCATGATTTATCTGTTTAAAATTCTCTACACTAAAACCATCTAGTCAAATGAACCTTGACTTGGTATGAAGCATTTGTGTAACAGATCCATTTTCCTACTTGTCATCATATATGGCTGCCACTGGTATTTCTTGCTACTGGTCGCCGATTTCAAACATCATTTGTTTTGAAAGGCGCACAGCATACTTTTGAGTTTTTTAAATCAATGTTCTTGTGTTCCGATCAGAAAACAGACATGACCGCGATAAGCCTAATAGAGCAAAGCTTTACTGCACGCATCTTCAAAAGGCCCACCTTAAGGATTTGGTTTTTGGACTTTTTCACATTCTTGAATAATAGGTATATATTTTCATATACTAAGCTTAAAAGAAGCAACTTTTGCAGGAAACATTTTCAGAAGTTTCAGAATTTCATCCTGATTGGACATCAAAAATGGCCAACGTGAAAAATTTGTGTTTCTGACAGGCAGATTTAAAAAAAAAGAAGATCATTAAACAATTTATTACTAAATTTCTCACTATCTGACAAACTTTGCCTACATGAGAAATTCTTGTTACTGATGGGCCAATTTCCCTAAAACCACAAAGCAAATTAATACAATACTAAACGTAAAGAATTCGCGAGTAATTCTTATAATATTTGCCATCTCTTTCAGATGATAACATAAAAATAAAAACTTAATTTACCTGATTTAAACTTGAAAATTGTGTTTCATCTCGATTGTTTCAAAGGTTTCTTTGTAGAAAACAAATAGTTTTTTTTAATTAACTGGATGAGCAAAATAATCTACTGTTTTAATTTATTCTATATTTGTTATTTGTTTTCTCTTAATGTAATTATGATCGTATTAAAATACGACAACTTTTTTCTTCAAGAAGAGCTTCAAATATTGAGACCTTAAATCTTACAAAGGACAAAACAAAAATCTTTTTTCTATTTAGCCTGTCCAAGTTTACCAGATCCTATGAACAAATATGGATACCTTGCTCCTCAATATGGCGGTCTGAGACTTCGCGCATGCCCAGCCGGAACTGTTTACAGTAAAGCACAGTGTCGATGTAAATCAAACATTAACGGAAATGGAGGAAGCAATGGAAGTCTTAGAAAACAATATAGACGTGAGTTGAATAAAATGTAGCTTTGTTTGCAAGTTTTTGGAGATTAAAGGTAGATCATTACTAAAACTTCCCACAAATAGTATTTTTTCATACTCTGCCGAAATGTAGTCTGCATCAAGGCATTTCAAAAATGAAAACAAAAATATATGTCACCGTCCTTGTTTTCGAGTTTCTGGTGGTACAAAAACAGCTTATTTTACCAAACCTTTGCTGCGAAAATGCACAATTCTACAGATAGAAAGAAAACCAGAAGATAAAATTTTAAAATAAAAATTGTGAATAAAGCTTTAATAATATGCTTAAGACACATAAAATACAATTTTGGAATCAGTGTTTTTTATTTTCACGGTACAAAACTGGATGTCCGAATTCATAGTGCATTATTTGTAATACAAATTGCAAAGAGTTACCTTCCCTTTTATTATTTTCAAGAAGAATTGGAATAAATTAAATCTGCCTGTGATTGTAACAAAACAAATATTTGTTAGATAGATGCAGTTAATATCTAAATTTTAAGAAAAAAAAACAACGATATGACACTTCTTTCTCTAATGTTTTGCAAATTTAAAAAAGAAATTTTAAAAAAGAAATTTAACTAATATTAGCCAGTGAGAATGTGCTTTAAAACAGTGTCGATCTACGGCTTTGGGCAGCAGTTCAGTCCTTGGGGTCAAACAAAACAGCTGTTGTCCTCGGACCCAGTCAATAACTGTACATTGTTGAATCTGTATCAGCGGAATTTCACTATGATACTCTCGGTATATTGATATTCTTATGTGGTTTTTTTCTATTTCATCTCAATAGAATGTAGTGCCGAATTCAAAGTTAACTTTGATGATGGTTTCAAAGACTTGTCGAAGGGTGGATTGGCTTTTGACCACAGTCATATATTCCTCCGCAACGGGAAGGCGGTTTTCAATGGCAACAGTAAAATGTACATCTGGGGATTCCAAAGTAGGTACCTTGGCAAAACATTTGCCATCAGAATGAAAGTTAAAGTGAACCGGGGAGCCGGAAGACGAAGACCTGAACCAATCATTTCCAACTGTGGACCAAACGGGGATTCTAGTGTAGAAGTCGTTGTATACAAAGGGAAAATGATATTTAAAGGAAAAACGTCCGATAATCCGGATGTTATATACTTCAATGAAGACTATGACGTAAGATTTGATTTCAGAAACAAATTTGACTGTAGAAGAATAATTGCATTTAAAGTTAATGGTTTAATGGGTAACTAGTTGATATCATGAGATAATAAAAAAATTAATTTATAAAATATCGGAAATGTTCGCGATAAATACTAAACCCAACGCACAGAAAAATGGTTTTATATTTTACAGTAGATATAGATTAGGTAAGAGGAAGGTAAAGCAAACCGAAGGGCCAGAAAAAGTGGAAAGTCTACATACACGGCAATCTCTAGAACACGAACAAGACGGAACATGACACATAAACAAATAAAAATGAAAACAAATTGAAAACTATGAACGATGCGGATCCGACCAAAAATCAGTATGAACACAGATGGTCCGGATAAGAGTAAGCAGAAAAATAACTCTCTTAGACACAGCTTTAAAAATAACAGACATAATAATAATAATAATAATAATTCCATAATATATCTTATTTGTGTTTATAGGAGGATAAGTGGGTTGATATCACGTATTATTATGATGGAAACTTCTTTGGTGGAAGTTGTAATGGAAGAACATTCAAACAGAGAACCGGAGGTAAAAACTAATATTATAGAAAATTGATATTCATCTGAAACATGTTTATCTGATTGGTTTTTGAATAATGTTAACTGGGTATTTGATAACAGTGAGAAAAACATTGTCTTAAAAATGCAAAACCTATAAAAAGTCACTTGATGCTTCTTAAATAAAGAAAATACATTGTTAATAAAATTATCAGGATTTCACACCTCGAAAACAATTTGGAAAAAAACAAAAAGGGTCTTAGCGTTCTAGAATTAAAGCTTAATTTCAAGAATGGAAACTCAGTTCGTATTTTGTACCGGCTAATAAAGCCGCAAACAATGTGGTCGTAGAGGGCTTAAATACTACATGCAGGTATTTTTATTTCATCCACCTTGCAAGCCCTTTACTCAACAAAAGATAAAGTAGAAGACAGACCGAAACTTCCACTGATCAGATTAAGGCCCCTGCTGATCATTTAAACCTACGATTACCGCACGATGTCGCGCCATTTTACATGAGATTAAAAGTTTAAACTAACTACGACAAGTATAAACACCCAGCGATTTTCGCGCGACCTCTCGCGACTGTCGCGCGTCAGTCGCGCGACGATCGCTTTGGAAATATAAATTAGCCCTATTACAGAGATATATTGCACTTTGGTGTTTTTTTTAAATTTATTTTAACTATTATTAATTGATTTCAATGATTAAACCTTACTGATTGTGGTGGTTCAGTTGAATAACTGGGGTTTTTCGCAAGCGCAGCATGATACGATCATGTGAGCAAATGAACCTTTTAATAAGTGTGGACACATTATTTTGCTT
>JAULBM010160436.1:0-18023 GCA_032357055.1 Geukensia granosissima | reverse complement strand
TGCAGCTGAACTTAGTTTAACATTGGACCCTATGGGAAATTCATTAAAAAATCTTCTCATCTGAAACTACTTGCTCAGTTGGAACCAAACTTTGGTGAATGATATCTGATAACCCTTCCCGCTAACTAAGATGGCTGCCACTGCCATGTGTCAACTTTGTATTGGCAGTTGTATAGCAGGTGAGCGATTACAGGCTCCTAGGAGCCTCTGGTTTACATTTTAGTCATAAATATTATAGCAAACGGGTGTGTAAAAATTTTACTTGTCGACCTCATGACATGAAACTGTTCACAACCTGAAACATAGGTGTCGTTAAGGTTAATAATAGTTATAAAATGTCATTTATGGTATATTTATGTGCAATATATAATCAAAATTAAATAAATGTCCCATTTTCATAATTAACCAATAATTTGTCTTAGTTGTATATCTAAGGTAAATAAGAAAGCTAAAACAGAATTATTATCAAAAAGATTCTAATGTATTCGAACAATCCATTTTTGTTTTTGATTCTAATACAAGATTTTTTTTCCAAAAAAAGCTCCTCACAAGTGTCCTTACAAGCAACGCTACATTGCAGGGTCTGCTAATTGCTCTACAAAACCTTTTTCCAAGTGACTGACAGGTATTTTTTTCTGCAGTAATAAACGGGGTCCAGAGTTACTGTGAAACAAGCCATTCTAGAAGATTCTTGAATCAAATTTGGATTGATTACTCTATACTACTATTCCAAATTCAAAAATCAAAGAAGAATTTAGAGCCTTAGTTGACCTCTGTTTTGTCAAAAAAAAAAAAAAAAAATTCAAACGGAGATACAAATTTTATTTTGTTATTAACCACTCTGATTCAAACAAAAAGTACTCAAAAGATGACATTTGCGGAATGCTAGATTTATTGATTGACAACATTTTGTAATGTTTGGCGGACGTTTGTTTCAACAGACTGTCGGCATTCCAATGGGGACTAACTGTAGACCCCTTCTCGCAGATTTATTCCTTTATTCGTATGAAGCTGACGTCATACAGAGCCTTCTACAGAGAAAAGAGCTGTGCCAACTGTGCACCCCTTCTCGCACATTTATTCCTTTATTCATATGAAGCTGACTTCATACAGAGCCTTCTACAGAGAAAAGAGCTGTGCCAACTATGCACCCCTTCTCGCACATTTATTCCTTTATTCGTATGAAGCTGACTACATACAGAGCCTTCTACAGAGAAAAGAGAAAAATTTGGCTCAATCTTTTGGTTTCACGTTCCACTTGAAACCAATGATACTACAGAAACAGAAAAGTCTGCTTCTTACCAAGACTTACACCTAGAAATTGACAGGAAGGGTGGGTTAAGAACAAAACTTTACAACAAGAGAGATGTGCCGGTTCTGACTAACATCGATTGTGACTATACACCGACACTACTGAGTAACACGACACGACTAGTGGAGCAGGAGTTGCTTACCCTTCCGGAGCACCTGAACTGACCCTGATTTTTGTAGGGCTCGCGTTACTTCGGCTTTAGTTTTCAGTGTAGTGTTGTGTGTTCTATGTTTGTCTTTCGTTCATTTTGTTGGCCATGGTCTGGTCTGTCTTCCGACCTAACGATTTCTGTCTGCCCCTCTGGTATCTTCGAATTATTTAAGTGATTTCTGATCCATTGTTAAAACTTTCTTACCATTTACCATAAACTTTTATTTTCTACATTGTTCTAATCATTCCATCCTTCACATTATTTATCAATACAGATTTAAACACATAAAAAAATTCTGGACTTTATAATTAACTATTAACCAGGTAAAATCTATCCAGATTACTACAAGATTTTATAATAATTTTAGAATCAATGATAGTTTGTTTTTTAATTTATTACGCTGATTTTGGAATGGTTTTATTTAAAAGATATTTGAATTTATGAATTATAGATATATTACTGACCAACGGTACCTACGAAACCTAGAACAAGGGTTTCGTATTTCCATATCTTTGTAAATTTAATTATAACAAACAATAACTCCCCCAGTTGCAATACTGGAAAACAAACGGATAAGATTTGATGTTCCATAAATCCCTTACTCCTCATAGGCTTTTTATATGCTGACATCCTTATCCAGAAGCCAGTATCTAATTAAACAATTTTTGAATGATCTGTGCATGAAAAATTACTCAATGAATCTGTCTGAAAGGCTAAGATTTACCATAAACCACATCACAAAAATCCTTATTAAGTGTTTTTTTAAATTGTTTTACATCTTAATTATGACCAAGCAACTCCAATTTTATGAGTTAATAATTTTGGCATTTATTAGGTTTAATTATATATAAATAAGATAATAATTAAAAATAAAAGCTATACTCCAGACTAGACTAGTAACCAAACATATTTTAGTTACATAAAAAGGTGGTAATATACAGTGACTGCAGTATGTGTTTTTAATCTATTATCTATTAAACGCCAAAGGAACCTTGAATCGAGTGATATTCTGTAACCACTATCAATTGTCAACCCAGAACTGAAAATGGCAAGTACATACCTATTAAATACGGTCAAGAAAAACAGCCAATTAACTTCTTAGACAACTCTGCATTACTACAACATCTGGGATAAAACATTATCCCTTGAGGCGAACCTCAATTAAAAAAGAGGTATAAATAACCCTGCATATCTGGTCACGAAATACTATTGACAATACGGTCATGACAAAAACGTTCCTGATAACATTTGTGTAAAATGTCCTAATGTTTTTGTACTTACGTATCTAGTGCTGATGTACCTTTAGCTACATTTGTGGTTTAGAACTATGAATTAAGACGATGGAAGTAATCAAAGAGGACATGATTCACTTCCATTTTTTACGTGTAAACAACCACATTTTTATGATATAGGAATATATGAGTGAAACTAAGTCGATATAAACTACAACTAGGCAAAAGTATTTAATTATGATGTTCTTTATTGTCGTTGTTGGACCAGGCATATTTGGTCATAATTTCATTTAAATGTGCAGTTAAGGAAACAATGTTCCAGTATTTTATCTAGTTCACCATGTTTTCAACTGGTATAAAATAAAAGCTTACCCATGTTTATTATTATTATTACATTTGCGGACTGAAATTTTCTAGACGTTTTACCATTAAACCGATGATCGTTATCAATTATACATTATAATAAATAATACATAGTAAGTGAATGCTGGGAACAAAAACAGAGGGTATAGTTACTTAGGTCAATATTAAATTAACAGCGTCGTTCTATGCTACATTTACACGACTAGATTATATAGCGATTTCTTTTTTAAAACATTGTAAATTTGTGCAGAAGAAGGAGAGATAATTTGAACGCTTTTTGAAATTTATATGTTTGTAATACGAAATACTTTATGAATGCATTGGTTTAAATTTTATTCGGAAATTCTTACCTTTAATCGGCATATTTTTAACGATTAAAGTAGGGTATGTTTTCGTTTAAATTACGGTTAGAGTTGAAATTTGTGGTATGTGAGTTATGCATGTGTTGGTTATTTAGCTTTATATGTGCCAGATTTTAGATCCCAGTAAACTAGTTCAACCCACCAGATGTCTCATGTTCCTGTCCCAATTTTGGAATTGTGGTCATAGTTTTATACTTTATTTTATAAAGGATAACACTTTGGAATTATAGATTTATTAAATGTAGCAAGATCTTAACTTTTCTTTTTATTTCTGAAAATATATGATAAAAGCTATTTTTTCCTTTTTCATTTTAGAATTCTATCGTTTTATGTTTTCAATATCAAGAAAATTTTTTCCTGTATAATGAACAGAAATGGAGGATTATGCACAACCCGTTGCTTGAAAACGTGTTCGGTAACAGAGACATTTGATTATAATTTTTTAATAGCAAAATATAAGTTATGTTTTGACAAAATATAAAAAAATCTATCGATTTTTATTAAGACACCCCAACCTCCTTAAATTAAACTTCATTTAAAAAGATGCATATTCTTGCCGTAACAGCGTCTTCCACTTTATTTATAGTACACTTTAATCTAAAGTTCTGGTCAAAATGCCGGATGTATAAAACACTTGGTTTGCCAATAGTTGCGGTTGACACGTCCTGTCTAATATTAAAAAATAATTGACGAATATGAAATTTATATTCAGAACTTAAGGAGTAAGCTATCATCAGTAACATTGGTGCCTAACAAAATAAGAAAAATGACATGAATATATTAATACCCAGTACCGCAAGCTAGTACTGTCCGCTTTTTTCTTGCTTAGACGTTGCATGAAGTTAAGTCAAAATACAAAATGTCCAATACAAAATAAATATGACAAACTGATGTAGACGTTCCTAAAAACTATAAACTAGTTTTTAAAGTACAAATATATATATTTAGCCCTAAGCATAAAGCTCATATTTGTTTTTTGGTTTAGGTAACACTTAGAATGATGCTGTAAGTTTTGGAATGTTTATTGTTTTCATCAGTTAAGAATGAAATTTTAGTTTGGGTCATTTGTAATGCAGAATTTAACATTGGTCGATAAAATCGTAATTATCGATGAAAAAGAATCACCAGTATTCTCTGAAATGGCCTAAAATAGCTTAGTACTTGTAACTTTTGTCCGAACATCAAATATGACATTTTAATTTTTTCCTATAACCGCATTTTAATAGAAAGGATCCTTGCTTCAACTTACTTATTACAAGTTACTTATTATCATCATCTGTTTGTTCCTAAGCATGTAAGTATACTATAAGTGTTAATCACTAATTTTGATGTTTTATCTTAGAATGTGAATATGTTTGATAATTAAAACATGAACATCAACAGGCCCTCAGCCAAGTTGTCCATCATTCGAAGATAAAGAATGCAAAAATACAGTTTCAATATAATACAAAAACCCAAAATTTACCTAACGCAAATCAAAAAAGTTTAACTTATCAGGTATTTAGGGAGGGTAATCAATTCCTACACATACTGTTAACGCGATTCACAAAAACGTAAAAGGTTGTTTCCCTTAATATTCGAAAGGTTTATTTAAATGTGCACAGCATTTAAATTATATAATTTTAACATTAAATTAGATAATTTTAATCTTGCCTATAGCAGATATTCTGTGGATTCGTATATCTTGATCACTTTTATGTCTACTTTTTTGTTTGTTTTCTAAAGGTAAAGGAAACATGTTTATATAAAATATATGTACATATCTAATTTACATGTTATTATTAAATGATTTCATTAGAAGAAAACACGCAGTTGATTCTATATTTTCATAAATTCATTTTCCCAATTAGGAAATTTACCTTTGGAGATATGGAGCACAATAAGTTTTTATCCGAACTCCGACTGGGCGTTCGAAATGACTCTATGAAAATAAGAACAATATTTGGTCAATAGATAGCATTCATTTCATTTGTCTCGTTTTAGTGTGCAATGTTCCAGTTTCAAACATTGGTGATTCTGATAACGTAAGAAATACATATTTTTCACTCTATTAGCCTTGCTTTAGTAGAAAAAAATAATACCAATCTTGCGGATGGTTATAAATAAAAAATCATCAAATTTTATGCCGAATAATGCAGTTTGGTCGTAAAATACAAAATTACCAATGCTGAATAAATATGAAGATGTCTGGTCTGCTAGTGTAATTTCGCTTAATATTTGAAGTTTTTCTTTTATATATTAAAAAGAAATAGGCGGTTACGAATAGTTGTCCATAAGTCCAAGTGCCAAAATACATAATTAAGGTATTTTAAAATTGATTAAGATTCACAGGCGACCGGTAAGCTTTTACCCCAAAGAAGGGTATTTTCAAATGTAACAATATTAAATTTTATTCTGTTTTATAACTTATTTGTGTCCATGCTTTTGAAAACAAAGTTTAAAAAATCCAATTAATCATAAATTTAAATATCTGTAAACAGTTGCACTTTCACTTTTACATATTGAATGGTACTAGTTGATGTTGCTTACCAAGGATGTCTCCCTAATTTACGTGCTTTATTGAAATGTCAATGCAGACATATTTTATACGGAAGTAATAATATGGATAATAACATTACTGTTGTGGTTTATGAAAATGTATATATAGAATTGGTAGTCACGATTAGAAAATTAGGTTAAGTTAATAAATTAATTTACATTGGGAAAAAAGAAAATGTTTTGCTCCCACTGAAGAGACTGTCTCTACTGCACGAGGGTTAAGCTCAATTTTGTTAGCTAATGCATGTGCAGTCAATATAAAAAATCCCGACCGTCCCATCATGCGATGTAATCAAATTAACAAGTAATCTACTCACAAACATTAATAAATATCTAAGAAAATGGCTTTGATTAATTTTTAAATGCGTAGACAAGACAATTAGAATTTAAAAAACAAAACGAGTGCACTGCGTCGAACAATGTTTTAATCGCCGATTGGCATAATTTATATAGTTAGCATAAGTTTCCTGTCTCTAGGCATTAATAAAGGATGTTGGCAGCTCATGTTCAGCAATTTTTAGCAAATTTTCAATTCAATAGCAGAATATTTTTGCCAGCTGACCTCACGTTTCCTTTCATATTTTTTTCATCACATTCAAAATACCATTTTGCAGGTTTTATGAAATGTTTTTATTATTTCTCGGATTTTATCAAACAGAACCTACTAATATAAACACCTAGGAAAAATCAAGAGAACCGCTTTTCCTGCAAAATTTTCAAATGCTTATACCTTTAACCGGTCAACCTGACCTATTATTTTTTTTTTGCTTATTTCACTTCAATATTTAAGGTCCTATGAGTTTCCCCAATTTAAAAGCCTTGTGATTTTACAAACTTGCAGAGAACACCCTCAATGTTAATGTGTCACTTTGATTGCTTTCAGTTAATATTAGATGTTTAACGTTTCCTTTTTGGCTTTAAATTCCAATTATTAGACTTAATAATAAGACGAAGAAGGATCTAAAAATGAGGCCATTTTAATGAGTGATAAAGTTTTTTATGGATTTTGGAAAAAACTTTCTTTTCACATTTGGTTCAAAATTCGTCATATAGGAGTAAATATAAACGGCTAGCTTACTAACTTTTCAATAAGCATTTTCGGTCAACTTTAAGGGACTTAACTATATATGCTTAAGCCATTTGATTTTGCTGTTAACCTGATTTACAAACCGATAAGTGAAATTTCTTTTGTTATGCAAGGTATTTTATTTTCAAAATTTCCAGTGGTCGATAGAATCCTTTGTTAAAATAAAACCTAATCCGAATTAAATACACCTCTCAGATTAATAATTCACAATAATCGGTAAATTATTACCTTTGGCATGTAAATATTTCTGCCTTTAAACTTCTAACGCTATAATAACTCTGCAACTTCAATGGGGGCCATCAAAGAATAATTAAGTAAATATCAATATATGAAGTCAATAGATGAAAATGGAAACATAGTAAAATTTAAATTAAAAGTACCGATAAAGCCGTAGAATGAACAAAGAAATAAAAAAATAATTTGCAGTTTTAATTTTCATGAACGTTGAGGCTGAAGTTTTACCATGTCATTGTCTAAAACGAATCATTTACGATTCGTAAAAAATTAAATCACACTTACTTAATACAAAAATTCGTCAGAATTCTTGTAATCCAATATCACATACTTTATACATGCACAAGTTTTCACGAGATTTTTTTCTATCGTCTTATTATAAGCACTTTCATTATTGAAATGAAATTTACCTGCGGGTATTCATTTCCTTGTTTCTGTGAATTGTTTAAACACGTGGTATTGTTATGAATTGTGTGATTTGTACCCGTCCAGATGTAGTGAAGTAAGGTACCTTAAATCAACAAAATATACGAATATTTTCGTTTATTTGTCGATTTGTAAGTTGGTTAAGGGATTCAGTACGATTTTTTTTTCATTAAACAGCTTCGAAACAGAAAGGTTTGCCTAAACACCCCATCGAGACGTAGTCCCCATATCTGTCTCTCAGCTGTTTAATTGAAATAAAAACCTACCTTCATCCTTTAACCTTTACTTACATTTAAATGAACATTATGAAAAATTTTGTTTTCGAAAATATCAAATTCTGTACAGGCGAAAGTAATTGTAATGAGCCCTTTCTGCTTGACTTAACGCTCTCCTTGATAACGCTTGTTGGTGGAGGGACTTCCACAAAAGTTACATAATATTTGTGTTATAACTTACTTCTAATTGTCATATTAAACGTCAAACAACTAGGCCTTAGATCTACTTTTTAAAATCATTCTTGTAAAATTTCTCTTATACATATAATTTTCTTAAAGGATACCTTATAAAGGTTGGATTATAAATAATAACTTATTTTCATAGTCGTATTGAGTGCTAAAATGATTCAAAGGTTTAACTACCTAGGGCCTTAAAATAAAAGTTTATCAATGTTGAATATGTATGGTGGATTTTGATGTGCTATATTCACATTTTAAGCAGTAACCTTTTATCAGTTGCATTAGAACCAAAACATAGAAAAACCGAGATTCAAAAATTGTAAAACACCTGTTTACCTTTATGCTCGTTTTTTTCTGTCCTGCTCATTGGAGAAATCTATTGCAAAACCCTGACATGGTAGAAAACTTATTATTTTAATGCAATTTCGTAAATTGTTTAATATATTTTGCCCAATATCTTCTACGAGAGCGACAGGTTTGACAAAACTATTGGCTATTCCATATTTCCAACATTTCAACACTTTTGATCTCTCGATTGGGTATTCTCACTGGACTTAAGGAATTCAAATATCAAAAGATAAGTAAACTTAACACACGCCTTTTATAAGGCATATCACTTTTGGGGAACTCGCATAATTCTTAATTATTTTAATTTACTTAACCATCTGAGAATGACCAACATTTTGCATGGCCTTGACATTTGATGTCAGATAACAAACACTCACGAGTTGTTTAGTGTAAAGGAAGTGCAGTTTATATTTGTATTTTTGCAGTAATAAATAATAAATAATTGTAACTTTTATTTATTCATCAAAAGTAGTTACTCAAAACATTAATATTCACACCCTTTAATTAACAAAAATGTCATGATTTTTGTTCGTGTTTTGTTGGTGTCTTAGATATAAGCACCTGTACATAAATATTTGTGATGTTAAATCATCTTTTCTTATGATTCAGGTATTTTATCCGTTTCTTGCATGAACTGATATTTAAAGGACTTGTAAATTTATCTCTAAGTGATAAACAATATACTCACCTTTCATTGGCCTATACTATGATTTGATAAATTTAAGGATATTAGCCAGTCTGGTAAAGTTTCGCTTTGAAAGAACCTTGTTTACTCCGCGCCTATATTCCAACCAAAATAGGCTATCTAAAATAAAAATAATCATAAGACAAACATGTTTCACAAATCGTGGGAGCTGTATGTCGATTATCAACCCTAGATATTTAATTTTAAATATAATAATTAACTCGCAAGAGCACTTCGAAGTTAAACAACTCGAGCTGATAACCTGCGATATACTTTTCCCACTCGTGGTTATAACTATATCTACATTTCAAAAGTTTTACCGTAATTTTATTTCACTTAATTGCAATAATTAAAAAAATCGTTTGTTGGATACTTTCAGGCAGAGATTCAAGCGGAACATTTATTTCAATAAAATTTTAATTAGGAGAAATGCAAGCTTTGATAAAATTAAATGAGTCCTGCATATATTAAAACTCCACGCTGAGCCAGCCTTCTAACGTGCCAGCTCACAGCGTTACAATCAGAAGGAAATCGTGCCATCCTACCACGATAAAATGTTCTAGCATGCATCTGCCTTTGGCCTTGCTCCCTAACGCTCAGCAGAGAAACGGCACAAGCAAATTCGTTGGCTTGGTTTGATCAAAGTAGGGGATAATTTATCCTGAAAAGCGCTTAGAAGACAGATATATGTAACAGAAATTGAAAATATTATAAAAGCTGTTACTGTCTCAGGCGTTTTTTTGAAAATAGTATAAAAGCTGTTACTGTCTCAGGCGTTTTTTTTTCTATTTTTAAATATTTTCGTAAAACTTAAAGGGTGCTGGGTTAACATCAGAGAAGGAATTTATAAATCTATTTGTCGCCACAAAAACCTTCAACACGGGTGGAATACCACTACTGGTGAAAAGCACTAAATTGCGTCCAACAAAAAACGTGTATATTAGGTAAAATAATACTGCTCATCCCTGAATATTATCAAAAATGTACATGTTATAAAACATATAACACATGGACAAACATATAACCAAAACCATGATTTTGGAAGGCCCAAAAACATTGGGTGCGGTTAAAATACTTTAGGTGAATCCTAACCATCACCCAACGACTGGTAAAAGGAAGATAGCAAAGAAAAAAAACAGTAACAGACAAACTATAGAAATCAAACAGAAATTTGCACATCCCGAATTAAGAATTACTGAATTACAATAATAATATTAAACGAATATACATGAAGAAAGAAGATACCTCTCTTATGATTGCATGAAGTCACTGAAAGCAAGCTCAGGATGAGATTCATGAAGAAAAGACATCAAGCCTGTCAAAATGTCATCAACCACCATATGTCCGACTTTATACACAGTTGTAAATAAATAAGGAAAGATAAAATGGTCGCAATACTAACTTTATTATCATCCGTTCAAAAGAAATTCAAAGATACAAAAGGGGCAGACAGAAATCGTTAAGACGGACAAGACCATAGCCAACAACATGAAATGAAAGACAAACATAGAACACACGATACTACACTGAAAACTTGAACTGGAATAACACCATCGCTATAAAAACCAGGGTAATTCCAGGTGATCTGGAAGATATCCATTGTCATTTGTGAAATGGATATTTCGTATTGGTCAACCAAATCATAGTGGAGACCGAAAAAGTCCGGACTGCTGACTCTACTATTTAGCTGAGAAACTCATGGCTCAGTAACGTCTTGTCAGCTGCAATTCTCAATTAATTTAATCCTGATAGAAGGCACAAGCCCTGGAGTAGCGTATCAATTGAGAATTATGCCCTCCGTATGGAGGTGGGGCTGGAATGTTGCTAGACATGAACGGAAAGGTTACAACTCTCTTGTCGTAAAGTGTTGTTCTTAATCCGCCCTTGCTGCCAGTTTCTAGATGTAGGTCTTTCTGTTTATTTAGTTACCTTGATTTCAAGGTAGCGACAAGTTTATCAACATCTGTTCCATCAAAATCAAGCTTTAGTTTTCTGATTCCATTCCTGGTAACAAAAGTTCTAGTTGCAACGATTGCATTCCTCGTAACGAGAGCTCTAGATAGCAACGTTAAATGTCAGGCCAAATACCAGAATTTTCATCAATAAAAAAATTAAGATAAATTAATGATAAAAACGACAGTTTGATAACTTTTATCATGTTGCTTTGTATAACTTGCAAGCTGTTTGAAACAAAACGGAAATCGAGCGGATCCTTTCGTGGAACTTCAGAACAACCGATGAAGACAGTACGAACATGCTAATTGTCAATGAGATAATAATTTATTTACTTCGTACATATAGTGATTGGAGACATATCTAAACAACTCCAATATTATAATCGACTGTTAAAAAGTCCTATAATATCAATTAAAACACCTAAAATTGCATTCGATGTTACAATTTCAGTAGCAATAAACATAATAACTAAACAAATGCTTACGTAAAAAATAACATGGCAAATTATATATGACTAAAAAACATGCCAAAGTTAAATAACACCTAAATTAAATAAAAAGTAGTGGTTTTTAACTTTTATCACAAATTAAGGGGAAAACGTTGAACCTTATCGATTTTAAAATGATTTTTTAGTGATTTCTCTTGCCGCCTCTACCAGTAGCACGGTAAGGTATTAACTATGAAAAAAGTAGACTTTTTTTATAGATACCTGTTTTTCCTTATTTAAAGACGACTCCATTTTTTTCCCAAATTTTCATGACATGACATTGTTCGAAAATTCATTACTTTTACTGTGGATTTAATTAAACGTTGATAACTACCAAAATAAAGTTATCAAGTTTCATGGCATCCGAATAGCATCAATATGGTAATTTTAATCTTGTATCAAAATTTCAGGGTGATATGTAATAAGTAATTGTCCAGAAAAAAAAATTAAAAAAAACATTGATTTTTTTCAAGAACAATTGTTTATTTCGTTTAACTTAAAACAAATTTTATATAGAAAAACCTCCCCATTTTTTTTTTGGGGGGGGGATGGGGGAGGATCCGTATTTTTCGATAAATTGATGCAGGAATCTTCCTATAAAAGCATTTACGGTAACGCGAGCATACCAGTTAATATCGTTTACTAAGAATGTCAGCAATATCATTGTTGGCTAATTTACATGTCTCAATGAATGTCAAAACAGACATATATATTACGGAAGTATTATTCTATCAATGTCGTGGTTTAGACAAAATATAATTTTGGTTGCAGTTTTAATAAACGAAGATCCAGGCCAGGAATTTAACTGTAAATATTGAGACAATGAAAACGATTGGTCGTTATGGAGGATCCAAAGTATCGTGCGGTAGATCTAGACATCTGTTTGAAGTAGGCTTAAAAAGACATTACTCACTCAATGTATAGTTTTTATGCATATAAATTGACAGCGACCCTTTAATTCAGTTGCTACAACCTTCCAAAACAAGTGATGCAAAATGTTCAATCTTAATATTTTACTGACACCGAAAATTATTTTTTTGTTAAAAACCCGCAACTAATTGCGGTGGAGGCCGGGCTTTCATTCGCTTTAAGTGCGATTCACTTCGAGTGGAAAAAAGCGAAAAATAATTTCTTCACAAATTTCAGAAAAAAGCAACTGCATCTATTGATGCTGTACCACATAACTGCCTACAAATACAATCCATTATAATAAAACATATCTTAAAAATATAACGTCTGATTAAGGTAAGATAATTAACTCAACCAAAAATTAATTTGTCGGAGCATTGAACACAAAAAACGGCCACAATTTTGGCAAATAAGATGACGTGGACAGTTCTGACAACATAGAGCTAAAATGTTAACATATAATATAATTGAAATTATATTGAAATATTGAATTGTTTTATGCCACTCGTGTTGAAGGCTTCGTGGGGACGTGTAGATTTGTAAAATCCACCTATTTTTCTTTTGGTTGGAGTGCAGTCTTTCTGACATTTACCTTATTTATTTCATTTTCATATGATAATTGTGTCTAATATTTATTCATTGTACAATTATTTTATTGCAATATTTCAGTTTGGACAGAATTGCAGGTCCAGATATACTCCTTCGTAAACATAGTATATTTTATGTTAGCCTTGGCCTTAACCGGGTATTAAAAAATATATGAAAAGGAACATTATCATGTAACAGAACAGATTTATATTATTCATATCCTTTTCATTCTACGAACTGAAGAGGCAATCAGTTCAGTTTTCTTTACTCATATATTAAACATATAATAGTAATGTTACTTAATATTTATTGGGCGAATTACCTAATGATTGAAATATGTGTTGTTTAATTTATATTGTATGAGTTTTGATTCAAACATGTTTATAATTGAATTAATTGACAGGGACTAGGAAATATTTTGAATAACCTCACTTAGTCAAAAGGTATGAACTAAGCAAAATTCAGTAAGGTGTCAGAGACCATCAATAAAACTTAAGTCTTGTCAAATTGAATTATTGACTAACAATTGATCAGCTGCGTTATATAGTCATGCAATGATGAAACCTGGGAAATTCATCCTAAAATGAAAAAAAAAGTCTTCACTTTCGCAGTTTTTCCGACGGCATTAAACGTGAAATTCGTGCCATGAAAATTTCAACGTCATCCAATTAAAATCTACGCCACAAACCGTGTTGCATTAGAATTAAATATATCAATAAAATGCCAATTATCTAATTTAAAAGTAGCAATGTAAACGAATAACGATAAAACAAAACAAAAAAACCAACGTCATCCGCTGAACTAAAGGTTCCTCTAGGTTTTTGGCTTGGGGCAGGCACATAAAGCATATTGTGGCGGGGTTAAACATGTTTGTGAGCTGTAAACATTCCCATAACCTGGAAAAGTGGTATGGCAAAAAGAACTAAAAAACAAACTTTAAGCACTTAAAGTCGGTACACAACAAGAAATACAGCAAGTGATAACATCATGAATCGAAATAAAAGATTTAGCGGTTTTTAACAAGCTAGTTCAAAATCCAAACAAGATTTCTAAAACATCTCGTTGTCTTAACCTTAAACATCAATCATAAGACATCAGTTTTGATTTATTGATTAAATGTTGCTTAATGTCCAGTGAAAAATATTTCATGCATATTTTGCAAGGGAGCATATTAATGAATGATGACGATGAATGAATCCTGCTTTGTACAAGACCGACACACTGAGCCGGATTTTTAACGTGCTAGCTCACGAAAGCAACAGTCTGCAGTAAGATATGCCACTTTACCCAGACACATGATTCTGACTCTGGTCCGACCAGTCTTTACTCTTACTCCTAAATGCTGCGTGCTTAGCGGAGAAGCAGCAAATACCAAATTTAATGTCTTTGGTTTGACCCGGCCTGGGATCGACCCACGACCTTCCGCACTCGAGGCGAGCTCTTCAACCATTATACAACTGAGGCGGTCCATCAATTTAGAAGTAGCGGAGAAAAAAATGAGCTTTTTGAACAAGGTAGTGTGCCAATGTTACAATTTTTAACTGCAATGACATCGTCACAATAAATTTTTTAATTATTTAATGCATCTAAATCAGATTTATAAGTATCTCTGTGGATTTTGACCAAAAAATTCATAGAGTAAAGATATAATTCAGTCTGTAATTACAGTTTTCCTGTTGGAACTCATTGGTATTTCTACAACCTGTCGATAAATGTTTTGAATTGATGAAAATTTGTTAATAAAATTAATTGAATTTATGTCTTCACAAGTGTATCTTTTGAAGTAACCTCTTTCATACTAGAGGAGATCTCGATTACTGTTACAGCACATAATATTTTTGATATGGCATAATATTCCCATTGAATGCACCTTTAATATTATTAAACGAATTACTGACTGACGTACGATTTGAATAAGCGTTCTTTGATTTATACTTCATGATTTTGATTGAAAACTATTTAATTTACTTCATTGACATAGATAGATATGTTTTGAATGACCTTGACATTTGTTGTACGATCTTTAATTCTCACGAGTCGCTAGGTGTAAAGGAAGTACAGTCTATATTGTAAAGAATAACAAACAAGTGTAAGGTGAATGCTTTCATAAAAATTATTTAATCAAAAGCCTAAATTTTCACGCCTTTCAATTTGGCATTAATATCATGATTTTAGTTCACTAATTTTGATTGTGATTAATCATGAACACATCAGCAATGATATTTAGGTTCTGCGATTTCTGTAAATATAAGTTTCACATTTTTTCGTTTCTTAGAAGAAATAAATGTAATATGGATAAATGAAAATATCTATCTACTAAGACACAGGCCAAACCGAAATTTTAATATGTAAGATTTCAAAACAACGGTTCAGAGGTTGACATTTCAGACTTTCTGGGCGAATTGTATAAAAATAGGAGATGTTGCATGATTGTCCATAAGACAGCCACCCACCAAGTGACAGTAGAATTTAACTTCTACAGGTCCCATTATGGCCTTCATCAATGAGCAGGAGTCCATACCATAACGGAAGCTGTACTAGGCCCCGAAACACAAATTGTGAAACTATACATAAAACACGACAATCGACCTAATCTAAAGCAAAAATGGTGAACATATAACAATAAATGACTAAGAAAACAACAACAACCACTGGGTTACAGGTTCCTGGCTTGGGACAGGCACATTAGTATGTGTGATCTACTCTAGAGCAGTTTGTCTTTACTATTGCTTCAACATACTGCATATTTTGTAAAGAAGAAGCAAATAATTGTGTATATAGTCTGTAGCTTGATCAAATGATGTAAGAAACCCAGAAGACCACATGCAGCCTTATGCATGGACAAACTATTTCAACAATGAGAAAACGTTGTTTGATTTTCTTTCAGCATTTTGCATCCTAAATATATTTTTCTATCATGCAAGTATATCCATTTATCCCCCTAAAGGCGGCCGGGTTATAGAAAAAGGTCGTTCGGTTTTTCTGCCTGCAAGTAGAAGGGATGTATAAATATTCAAATCCCCTTCGCAAAAGTTGAGTAGGGGACAGAAAGGACACTAAACATCTCCTTCCCGGAGGCACTAGTCCTCTTAAAGGGGCGTTCCTACTTGTGACTGATGTATTAATTCACAATCCGCCCAGATGGAGAACTTAAAGACGTCCCGGGTTTAACTTAGCATCATAGGAAATGTCTAGTTCTAAGCACATTGAAACTCCTTGTTAAACTCATTTTCAGTAGGCGGCCGATTCTGAGGCTAAATTTTCTTCTCTATCCAACCCGTATTTTTTCAGTGGCAGTCTAAAAATCCCTCCATTATCTGTCCCCTGCTCACAGTCTACACATTGATTTGTTGTTTGTTAATTTGTTCCCGTCCTGAATATGTCTGAAATTTTCCCGATGGACGTTAAGCATCAATCATTCAATCAAAACATCCATTTAAAAATTACTTTTAAAACTACCTGTTAAGTATTGTTTAATTGATTGATTGCTGCTTAACGCCACGTCGGCAATATTTCAGCCATATCATGGCGGGAACATAACATTATTTGATAATAAAATACACTGTTAAGACTAACATAATATAAAACAAATTATCTGATATTTACATATAAAACAAAGTTTCAAGAATAGGCTGTTAAAGTGTAAAAAACTACCTTTATGTCACAGTTTATCAGTTTATATCACAGTCAAAAAGTAAAATAATATTACAACAAATGACAGTTAAAGATAACAAACAGTTCAGTATTGCACAATTGTACATTAAAATCATGTGTTATTTCAAAACGTGATTGATTTTTTCTGCCAAGAATCTGCAAAGTTTAAAACATGTCGCCAGGAGACCTTTCACAAGAGTAGATTCCAATTCCTAGATAAAAGATTTGAGTTGACCCGGTTTAATGATTTATATACTTGTAAGATGACAGGTCGTATATCAAAAATAAGATGTCAGTATTGTGCATTTATATCCAAATGTATACACTAGGTCAATAAGATAATCATTTACTTATTTGTTGAATTTACTATTTCTACATATTGTGACTGGTAACATATATAAACATATCTAATTTGCAATTACCAACTAACTAAAGTCATTGTTAACACAGCTGTACTAACGATCAAACCCAAACAATGTCAGCCATAAACACAGTGTTATGCCAGTAGGATTATATAACTAAAAAGAGTCTAAAATATACTTACCAAATATATACTGGTCTATATCATCAACCAATCTAAACTTGTAAGTTGTAATAGATTATAGTAGTTGTATCAAAATCTGTACCTGGGACACTTGAAATCCGTAAAGTTTTATAATTTATGCCCTGTCTTTCGTGCAACACCAGTCATGGATTAAATAAACTCTAATCCGGGTTAACGTCAATCCAATAAGAGGTAGACTTATTGTTGTATAACCGGTAACAGGTCCATAACTATATAGTTAAGATACAGTGATGCCATATTCAACCAATTCATGATGGCGACTAAAGAATTTCAGGGGGAATGATTTCATCTCCATTGGATGTATCCTTGGAGAAAATCCTGATACTTGGAACAGACACGAGAGTATCGAATCAACTTCCGTAGGCAGGGGAAGCAGGGATATTGTCACATATATATGGAAAGTTTACAATAGTCATTCCTTTTGTCGTAAATCTTAGAAAGAAGTTTTCCCTCTCGGTCAATTCTGAGGAAGAAATCAAGGTATAAAGCTGATTTTGTTGGGTCTGTTGTCTCTATAATTTCTAGTTCGCTTGATATACTTTTTTCAAGATTTTCACTGAACGTAGGTTTATTTAATGACAAAACATCATCGATATAGCGAAAAGTAAAATTAAACGATTTGGCCAATTTCTTTTTGTTATTTCGCAGGAGTCTCCGATTGAATTATGCTT
>JAULBM010160326.1:903-18025 GCA_032357055.1 Geukensia granosissima | reverse complement strand
AGAAATAGAAGTTAGAGGGTCAAATTCACCCACAGAAATTGCGATAGCAAAATGAGAGTTATCACTCTCATAAAAATTCTAAATAATGAACATTGAATGTCGCTAATTGGAAAACAAATTGAAACATGTATTCATTAAGCTTAATCGCTAAAACATAGATATGAAGGATTTAATTTATTAAGAGACCTGGGAAATTTAAACTTTAAAACATAAAAAAGCTAAGAATACTTATTTCAATTGGTAAGTCCAAATTAAGATGATGTCCTTTTTTCACTGTGACAACTGCTTTACACAAAGAATTCCAGTGGGCTACAATAATTAGCTGTAATAATTCCTAATTTACAAAGTAGATGATATTTTCCATTATTTTTGAAAATAGTGAAAGACCTTGAAACTGTATCGCTATGTTGTTTATACTTGTTTCGATTGATACGGCTGAAATGAGATCTTTTATTGCTTTTTTTAAACTATGTCAAGAGCCATAGCATTGACCGTCGAAGTTAGCGACATACTGTATTCCCTAAACCCTGGTATTATCAATTAAACCGTGCGGAAATTCTGTATTTTTAGTTTCTTAAGTAAGCTCAAGTTTTTTGGAACTTCATGCTGCTTGTGGGACTGCCCCTGTCATTTGCTTATCATATGTAGGATCGTGTCGAATAAGGAATAAGTAACTAACTTTCCGTTCGTGTTTGTGTTTGTTAGAATATTGACATAGCAAACTTTTAAACTTTATGAACTCAAATTTATAAAAATTACGAACTGCAAGCTAAATTGTTCAGTTGACTTCTGGAAAGGAAAGACTTGCCTGTTTTTTTTATATATTAATTGTTAACGATTTTGGGGCGTACATTGTTTTGCTTACCTACATAAAAAGAATTATTTCACTATACCTCAAATTTAACTCACAGCTAAATGTTGAAGGGATAATATTTGGCTTTCATTGCTTTTCCAATGTTTCAAGCTCATCAGGATTTGCAGCAAGATGCACAGATACTTGTAATACAGGGAACTCACAGGACTTTATACATGCACTGAACATGAATCGATTATTATATCCCCATGTGTGGCAAAATAAGCAGTGGATGCACTTGGAAACAATTTTTGAAGACATGTCAAATAAAATTTAGTTGCTTAATTCTCGGTAGAATTACTAAGTAAAACGCCAATCAATAGAGACTATTCCTCGTGCTCTCTGTTACTAACTAAAAGCATGTTTCCCTTAGACGGAGAATCTTTATAACTTAAAATATATATTTCAGATAGAGAGGTATCTTCTTTCTACATGTATTCTGTTATAAGAGAGATGTTTTACTTTTTACATGTAGTGGTATTCCATCCTTATAAAGGTACTGTAGAGCCCTCTATATTCAACATTTATAAATTCCCCTCTTTTTCTCGCATTGGAGTATGGTTTCTCTTACATATAACTCATATCTTTTCATTTTCATAAAAAGCTAATCGATGTCCCAGGTTAGGGTGAGGTTGAGTGGTCGCCAACCAGTTTAACCCCGACACATACATGTACCTATGTGCCTGTCCTATGCCAGGAACCTGTAATCCAGTGGTTGTCTTTGTTTAATTTGTCATTTATTTGTTCATCATTTTTCAACAGATTAGGTCGATTGTTGTGTTTTAAGAATAGTTTCACATTTTTATTTCTGGGCGTTTTACAGCTTCTGTAACGGTATGGACTCTTGTTCATTATTGAAGGCCGTAATGAGACCTGAAGAAAGTCGACTGTCATTTGGCGGATGGCTGTCTGATGGACAATCGTGCGTGAATTTCGAACTCGATTAGAAATTCAAATTTAACCATTTGCTATAAAAATGCCTATGTTCATGTATGTGGAACAGTAAATTTTAAACGATTTAAGCCTACACGTAAAGACTTCGTGAAGGCGCATACGTTGAGAATTTCATTGCGGACACCAATATAATTCAAATAAATTATTTGCTTAGAATTTTTGTGTACATATGAGATTTTTGTGTCACGAATATTTACTCCATATCCCCCTTTTTTCTATTTCATTACAGAGTTTGTTTCTTGTGCTGTCTGGAGAAGGTAGGCAATCTCCGTATGCTCTTATATTTTACAGTTATGGAATAATTATTCTTTAGATAACTAGCTCTACGTGTGCGCCTTCATTTATTTCTTTTTCGGCCAGTGTCTTAATTGAAAATTATCTAGCTCTTAGCCATGTCATTAAGGAAAATCTTGATGTGCCCTAGCGCCTGTATTTGTTTATTAGACATTGTGTTTGATTTTATATGAAATACTGTCGGGCAACTTATGATAGATTTTGTTATATTTCTTTACCCGTGTATATCTGTAATTTGTTTACCCTACCCCGCATTTGTGTTCTTAAATGCACAGATGTAGTGTCGTCGACATCTAGCAAAGAATTCCGCTCAAACCCGTGCTAGGGGCCGTCTTGAACTTACAGTGAGGTGCGAGTTTTCGATCCGTGTTGAAGGCCTGACTGTGACTTTGAGATGAAGAACAGCAATCAAAGAGCTGTTCCTTTGCTGTTGGAATTTTCTTGTATATATGAGATTTTTGTGTCATGAATATTAACTCCATATACTCCTTTTTTTCTATACCAATATAACATATTTGCTGATATATTGATCTACAATATGTGTTCACTTCTTCAAGTCGTGAAATAGGGCTGTAAGACTTTCAACCAAACAATTACTAAGAACACATGTTTATGTTTATACATATCTTTTTTCTTACCTTTCCGGTTAGTGCGCATGCATAGACATCCACTATATATACATTTTAATCAATGAATTAATAAATGGTGTGATGCAAGCATTTAGACTAAAAAGCAAATGTGTCCGTACTAAAGAAAATTTATAATGCAATGGTACAAAACTTAATATCATACGTAACTAACATTCTGTTCCTTTTAAAGTACAATTGCAAATAACTAAATAAATAACTGGAAAAGAAATAGAAGGTACTAAAGTGGGCGGACAGAAATCGTTAGGTAAGAAGACACACAAGATATTCCCACAAAATGAAATGAAAGACAACTAAACCAGGAGTAACACAAACCTACAAAAACAGGAAGAGTCCAGGTACACCGGAAAGCAACTCTTTCCCCGCCAGTTGCACCTGTAGAACAACTCGACAGTCACAGCCAATGACAAGCCACAACCTGTTCAGGTACAGATGTCAGTTACGACATTGGGAAGATATCCGTTGTCATTTGTGAAATGGATACGGCCAACCATATTATGAGGACGAATAAAAAAATCCGGAATGATGAATTTAATCTTTCAACAAATATGCTAATGTAGCACCAACCAATTACAATTCTGGACATAATTTTACAAGATTGTAAATTGTAAAACATGTTTTAGAAATCCGTTTGTGTTTGATTTAGCTCTGATATCCATAAATGTATATTTTTTGCTCAAACTAAAAAATGGAAACCTATATCTTAACAAAAAAAAATCATTTTCTACAATATTTACCAACTTTAAAATTCTAATGCACTTCTGTGTCATTAATCCTTTTCCGTTAAAAAATCTTTAGATATCTAATCCGAAAATATTCTTCACTTCTCATGCCATGATATTTGAAATAATTTGCCTATTTTGTTAGAACATTAATTTATGCTACTGAAATTTTAATTAAAAAATCTTATTACGAAAAATCAAATGAAAACTTGTATAGTACTATTACAATGATAAAACGAGAGAAACCAAGTAGGTCAATCATAGACACTAGTTGATAGACGCGCAACGTCCGAGAATATAATAGAAACAAAAATGTAGACCATACGAACCCCAACAAAACTCTTTTGTAGACTCGATTTGTCCGGGAGGGTATTCAGATTCTGCCTCTTTAATGACATCCGTTGTATTGCCGTTATTAAAATCCAGGAATTATCAGTCAAATATCGGTTTCGTGGCGATATTCACTCTAATTAGTTTGTATAAAGCATTTTGAGGTCTGACACAGACAAGTATCCTTCATATTTAGACTTAATGAAATTGACAGCAAGGATGGTTTCAAAACAAAACTTACCGACAGGCGGGGTGACCTTCATTTTCTAATTGTAAACTTTCCTCTCACGCAAAGCAATATTCCAGCCGCATTTGCAGAAGGGTAGAATATTTCTCAGTCTATATTTAACTCCAGGGCTTGCGCTTTCTATCAGGATTTTATTGATAGAGGGTTGCTGCTGACAAAAAGCTTCTCAACCAAGATTTCCCGTGGGAAGATTAAAGTCATCACTCTAGAAATCTGCCAGTGATAACTTACATATACATTCTGTTTCTTTTAAATGATTTGATTAACCGGTAAGAAAAAGCACTGTCGAAACTGAGAATCCTTGTCAATATTGATTTGTACACGACACCTGCCACTAGTGGAGCAGGTGTGCCTTGCCCTTTACCCTTGTTGATAAGGTTTGTGTTTCGCTAGCTTCTTTTTTCAGTGAGGTTTTATTAGTACTAAACTTAACGATTTTTGTCTGCCTCTTTGTTATCTTCGATTTTTTTAAGAACAAGACAGCAAGGTTCATTTTTATCTGGGAAATATACAGAAACGTTTTTGAGAGGCTATTACTAATATACTATCCGCGCCAGTGTAGTATCCACCATCTCCATGGTAATTAATGCATGGAGTCAAAGGGTTCTGCTAAAAAGCTAATTCCTGTTCTTCCCAAAAATTTCTAGCAGGTAACCATTAGCCTAGTTTGAAATCCTGTTTATTTAGATTGTTTTGGTTCTGATTTTGTGCTTATTAATTGCCATTGCATTTTTAACTAGATTTCCAACATTTTGACTTTCAGCACTGTTGTGCAATTGTCAATCAACGACATGGCTATACAGTTCATCAAATTTGGTTATACTGTCTTTCTTCTGATAATTATTATTTTTTCTTCTTCCGCCAACTTTCGAAAAGATTTGCTAGAGACAGTTCGCGACATGTCATAATGGTTTTTCAGGACAAGTATGATATAGTATTAGGCTATCCGGATGTCACCCTGCTAGTCGAAATTCTTTTCCGTAATGGAGTTTTCTCCCCTTTTGCGAAAAACCTTGTTATCATTTGAACTCAGAAACCGAAAGAGATAGCTGATAAAATGTTCAGTGTCGCGAGATACAACTTCGTTACATTTGGAGCGAAAGGATGCGGGTACCTTTTTTATCTGAGTTATCGCCCCTTAAAGATTGACTCTTATCGTAAAAAATTTTTTTTCTCGGAAACCGTACGTCGTAGAGACCTGGGACCTTCACCAAAAGACTTAGGTCTACTATAGTACATATGATGATATTTGAGTCGAAGGTCACCAATGACCTTGAACAACCCGATCGGATGACCTTGAAATTTCAGAAGGCACTATCTCGATAACCATAATAGATAGCTGATTACATGTAATGATGAAGATGTGTTAGGGTCCAAAAACTGTTTTTCCGGGTCGACAATGAAGGTTTTTTTGGAAATATCTCAGAAACGGTAACAGATAGAAAGAAACTTTAAACTGAGATAATGTTCAGACTAATATGTTCTACAAGTTGGCATCATGGTCAAAGTTCAGAGTCCTTAGCAACATCACTAAAATGCTTAGCAACCATATATTTTTGATAATATCTCAAAACCGGTAATACATAGCTGATAACATGTAATGTTTATTTTAACAATTTCTAAATTTGCTACATGGGTCCACAATTATTGGACTAACCGTTATGGACCTAAGGTCCGAAAACCGTTTTTCGGGGTCCGAAATGAAGGTTTTTGTTTTCAAATATCTCAAAAAGGGTAAAAGATAGAAAGAAACTTTAATTTGCAAAAATGTTTAGCTTAATGTGTTCTACAATACTTAATCAAGACCCAAGATCAAAGTCCTTAGAAACATAATGAAAATCCTTAGCAACTATATGTTTTTTATTTTTTTTTTTTATTATATCTCAAAAACTGTTATAGATAACTGATAACATGTGAAGGAGAAACTGTGCATCTTATCAAGATCTACATTTGATACATTCGGTCCAAAATTATTGAACCAACCATTACGAATCTAGGGTCCAAAAACCGTTTTTCAAGGTCCGAAATAAAAGGTTTTTTGCAAATATCTCAAAAATGGTTAGAGGTAGCAAGAAACTTTAATTCAAGAGTGTCGAATAGCTCTTGTAGCATTATATGGACCAAATAATGACTCACCAGAATTTTTTGCTAAAATTCATGAGTTAGTTTCTACTCTGCAAAATTCCTCTATTATCACGGTTGGAGACTGGAATGTGGTGCAAAATTATGAATTAGATACTCATAATTATAGGTCAAAAAATAATACTAAAGCAAATAAAAAAATAATAGAAATGAAAGAAAATTTGGATCTTGTAGACATTTGGAGGGCGGTCAATCCTAGTAAAAAACGTTATACATGGCATGGTCCTGACTTGAAACTCAGTAGACTAGATTATTTTTTAATCTCAACAGATTTTGAATCCTTCGTTAAAAATGCAGATATTGACTTGAGCTATCGGTCGGACCATGCTCCTGTCAGTCTAGAATTACAATTTTATAATCATAAAAGGGGAAGGGGGACCTGGAAATTTAACAACAGTTTACTTCATGACACTGAATATGTCGCAGAAATAAAGAAATGCATTTCAGATACAGTTAATCAATATAACATAGCTCCCCAAGATGAGGATATAGAACTATCTGTTTCCCCACAAATCTTCTGGGAAATGCTTAAATGCTCAGTCAGAGGAAAGACTATTTCCTATTCTTCTTATATTAAAAAAAAAGACAAAAATGCTGAATATGACCTAGAAATAAAATTAAGTGAATTATATGCAGAATTTGAGACATCACCAAATGCACACTTGTCTGAAAAAATTTCTGATACAGAAGAACAATTAAAAACGGTTAGAGAAAAGAAAATTTCAGGCATTATGGCTCGGGCTAAGGCAAAATGGCAAACAGAGGGTGAAAAATGTACAAACTATTTTTGTAATCTTGAGAAGCGTCACTATAACGAAAAGATTATACCAAAACTTATAGATGAAAATGAGGATGAAATAACAGATCAAATTGAGATTATTAAAAAGCAAAAACTATTTTATGAAAAGTTATATACATCATCAAATCCAGTCTTCAACCATGAGCATGAAAAACTTTTTTTTGATAAAAATAACCCATATCTAAACTTTTTATCAGAAGAGGAAATGCAACTTTTTGAAGGCCACTTGAGAAGGGGGGAGTGTCTTAATGTCCTTAAAAATATGAAAAACTGTAAATCACCTGGAATTGATGGCTTCACAGCAGAATTTTATAAATTTTTTTGGAATGATCTCAGTGACTTTCTTATCAACTCCTATAATCATAGTTTTGATCAAGGATCATTATCAGTATCTCAAACACAAGGGATGATAACATGTATTCCAAAGGAGGGCAAATCAAAATTCTTTTTGAAAAACTGGCGTCCAATTACACTGTTAAATGTAGACACAAAAATTGCATCTTCGGCACTAGCAGATAGAATAAAACCTTTTCTAGTCAAACTTATCAGTGAAACACAAAAAGGATTCTTAAAAGGCAGATATATAGGTGAATGCACAAGATTAATCTTTGACTTAATTGAAAAAATGGAAGCAGAAGAAATTCCTGGACTTTTATTATTACTGGATTTTGAAAAAGCTTTCGACACTCTTGAATGGTCATTTATTGATAAAGCTCTTGTATTTTTTGGCTTTGGTCCCGATTACTGTAAATGGGTAAAAACCTTATATTCAAAAGCTCAGAGCTGTGTAATGAATAATGGACATTGTTCCTCTTTCTTTAATATATATCGGGGTGTCCGCCAAGGAGATCCCCTATCTCCTTATCTATTTATTTTAGCCCTAGAGCTTATGAGTGCTGCATTGAAGAATGACCCTAGAATCAACGGAATAAAAATAGATAACTCGGAATACCTTCTCAGCCAGTATGCGGATGACTCATCTTTGCTTCTTGATGATAATGATGAATCCCTCGATAGATCTCTTTGTATATTAAATAAATTTTCTGAATGTGCAGGACTTAAAGCAAACCTTGATAAAACAGAAGCTGTATGGATTGGCTCAAAAGTACATTCACATGAAAAACTTTTACCCTGGGTAAACCTAAATTGGAATTTTTCCGGAAAATTTAGACTATTAGGCATTAATTTTGACCTATTCTCACAAGATAAAACACTCATTAACTATCAAGACAAAACTATGAAAGTAAAATCTTTATTGAACTCATGGATATATAGAGATTTGACATACATGGGAAAAATTACAGTAATAAAATCATTAGCATTACCTCTTTTGATTCAGTCACTTACAGTACTACCAAACCCACCAAAGGAAATCATTGATGAAATAGAAAAAACTTTTTTCTCCTTTCTTTGGAACAATAAACCTGACAAAATAAAGAGGAGGGTCATAATAAACAACTATGATAAGGGGGGTCTTAAAATGCCACACATAGAATCTTTTTCCATGAGCCTAAAAATAACCTGGATAAATAAACTTTTAGATCCTACAAATATCTCACCATGGAAAACATTACTTATGGACAAATATACTAAATTAGGAGGTGACAAAATTTGGATGATGAATGACTTCTCCCTAGGGAAAATTGCAAGACATTTTAACATATTTTGGCAGGACATCTTTATGAATTGGGGAAAGCTCCGAAAAAATGAAATTAATGAAAAACAAGATGTTTTGAGCCAATCCATATGGTTTAATGAAAAATTGAAAATTCATAACAAATTGGTTTTCTATGAAAAATGGTGTGAAGCTGGTATATTTTTTATTAATGATCTTCTTGATGAGAACAATGAAATATTTTCATTTGAGAAATTTATAGAGACATATAGCATAAACATAAATTTTTTAACTTTCAATGGTATTTTACATATGATTCCAAAAGAATGGAAGGAAAACATACATATGGCAGAAAAGATTCCTTATGTGACCTGCAGTCTATTTGAACAAGCAAAAAGAAATAAAAAGTGTTGTCAGTTCTTTTATCAACAATATCTCTCACTAATTGCTGAAATCCCAGAAAAGCAACATCTAAAATGGCAAGAACTTTTGGAATTTGATGTAGAAAATTGGGATTATATCCATAAACTTCCATTTAAATGTACACATAACAACAAGCTCTCTATTTTCCAGTATAAAATCTTGCATCGAATATTGGCTACAAATTCTTTTCTATATAAATGCCATCTAAAAGAAACTCATATGTGCACTTTTTGCACTGAGACAAAAGAAACCATTTTACATCTGTTTTGGGAATGCAATATTGTTAGAAATTTATGGCTTGAAATTGTTGAAGAATTTAAAGACAGGTGCAATTTGGAAATACCAGTCTCATCATTGAGTGTTATTTTAGGGTCAGAAGATTTTGACCTCTCAGTAAATTTTTACATTGTTCTTATTAAATATTATATATATTCCTGCAAATTATCTGGAACAATACCAACAGCTTTTGGTGTTAGAAATATGTTGAAGCAGACATATAATATTGAAATACTTTCTGCAACAATGAGCAAGACCCCTACCGGAAATAGTTGGTATTCTTAATTTCCCATAATAATACTTTACTTTTGACCATTTTTCAAAAAGATGAGAATACCACCTTTTGGGCCCAAAGACGGGCCTTATTGCCTGAAATACATTTCGGTTCAAAAGCGAACCTAACTGGACTATCTTCTTTAAATCTTAGAAATAATGTTTAAGTAATGAAATATGATTTTCTTAGAGGAGTAAGATTAATCCCATATTTGTTTGAAAAATATAAAATTTCCATGCTGATTTTTGAAAATCGTTTTTTAAATTAAAGAAATATTTGTTATTTCTTAACTGTAATTTGGTTGCATTACAATGGTGAGGAAATTTGGAAAAGCAGATTTTAAGATGCACAATGGTGCAAACTGTCTAAATCTCACGCAGAATGGCTCATGAATTTAAGCTTGTTTTCTTTACAGGAAAATTGATTAACGCAATCTGTATTGATATAAATGAATGCAAAGAATCCTTGTATTGTATAAAGGGGACCTGTCGATGTTTAGGGGATCAATACTGGACTGCAGACACATGTGTTCAAAGTAAGTTAATCATGTATACATATTGTTCAGAAATTTCAAGAACTCAATGTCTTGATCACAATTTTAATATTTATTACCTTGTGTTTGATGTATGCTTTTAGCCACTTTCAACAAGGTTTTTGTCATATCGTTTGTAACTATTTTACAGGTATTTAATGAAATCGATATTTCAATAGTAAATGAAAAAAAAAACATATCATACTCTCTGTTAATTGAGTGCACCGTAAGAAACAAGTCAAGAGATAACTAGATTGATGTTAATTATTAAGTTTGTTTTTCGAGCTCAAAGTCGTCTATTTTCCCATCAGGTTTGCTTGTTAATTTTTGTGTTCATCTCTACATCTACAGTAAAAGAAATTCTTTCTAACCTAAAGAGTCGTAATCAACACATGATAAGAGAAAAATTCGTTATAATAAAGATATATAAATACAAAGTATGTTACTTCAATAGACCGTCTTGATATTTTTTCTATCATTTTAATGCGTGAAAATACAGGACTCAAAAGAATTATTCTCAATTATATTACATTTTCAGAGAAAACTTTGAATTCGACATGTGAATCCTCGTATGAATGTGCTGGAAGGCTGCTATGCTTCAGTGGTACTTGTAAATGTAGTACTGATTTGTTTTGGAATGGTACTAATTGCAACATAAGTAAGTAACAGTTGTAAACGTTAAGTCTAGCGAACCATTTCGATTGAATGTCTCAACTTAAAAATTAGCAATATTTATTTTTTTTTCAATAGTAATCATATATGATATCTTCGACTGAACATTTACCTAACTGAAGGTAAAGTTCAAAGCGTTACAGATATGTTTACATCATCCAAGGGTTCGCACAGGTGCTTAAAAACCTAAAAATATTCATCTGTTCTAAATATAGCTAATTTCTCCAAAATATTTACAAATGTAGTTGCATCATGTGAGTATTTACAACTGTTCTAGTTCAAAAAAGACAAAAATTGACAGTTGAAGAGATTTTAGCCTTTTTAAGACAATCATATGCTATTAGTTCAAGTCCATTGAATACATGTCTGACTCCGACTGCAACCTTGGTTAGCCTAGGTAAAGAAAAATGCGGTCCCGTTTCTCGTACTGTAGTAAGAACCCCACTAACGGGCGTCAGTTTATTTGGCGAGTAAAATACCTAACCGACACAAGAGCAACCGGGGTGGCTCGGCTTAGGTCAGTTTCTTATCAACTACACGTGACATGTAATTAGTTTGGCACGAGGAAGCGAAAGAAAACCGAAGGGCCAGACAAAAGGTGAAAGTCGACACACAAAATGTCGAGAACACATACAAGACTGAACATGACATATATTCATATTAAACTAACACAAGAATATGAACAATACGGAACCTACCAAAAAAAAAAAAAAAAAAAAAAACTGGGGATGACTTCAGGTGGTCTAGAAGGGTAAGCAATTCCAGCTCTTTAAAGACACCAACCGTTTTGTCCATTTTCCAATTCGGTATAAGTCATTTCAAGGCAAAGTGGAATGTTTCATGGGATCATAAACACTCAATTTCTGGTTTACTCCGCAGTTTTACAGGAAAACATCTGTTTTCATCTAATTTGTTACAAGTGTGTATGTCATATGCAGTGTCCGATGAACTTCTACAGGTTGCCTAAGGCCTTCATTATGGACACATATCGACACTCTATGGCAAACAGTTAAAGACCCAATATATATAATATTCAAATACAACTAGCGGCTAGATACGTATAAAATTTAAAACTTTTAAACATAACAACAACGACGTCCATTGATTAGGGAAATGCACATACAGTATCCGGGCTGCAATAGAATTGCAGACCGATATTTTTACATGTAATCCAGCTATTTCTACAGACTGCAGTAGTCTTAATATGAGTAGGGTAACATGTTGTTGCATTTGTTTACAGGAAAGAGTCATATGCTTTTTTGTCGTCATTCAAATGAATGTCAAGAAACCCTGCAGTGTGCAGAAAACTCTTGTCAGTGTAAGACAATCGACTACTGGAGTGGTAACAAATGTAAACCAAGTATGTAGTAAAAAAATCATTTTTGTTCAAAGAATATTGAATAACAGATTTTATTGCAGTTGTTTAACACTTGCCCGTTTGCTCCACATATTTTTTATTACCATAGACATGTTCTGAATCAGTCGTTTCGTAACGAAAAAAGACTACAAGAAAAACGTAACTTTTATTGAATTATCCTATTGTGGGGATGGGACTATCAAATTACAATTACAGCGTTCTTATTGAATAAAAATCTAATGGATAATAGTGAATCAAGAGAAAAATACCATATCCTTCAATAAATTTTTAAAAATATAAATGTTTCTGATTCGAAAAAGAATTGTAAGTGACCTATCATCATAGCATAAGAGCAAAATCAAAGGTAATCCGAGAGTCAAACGTTATATATTGAAGAACACATGTCCAAATAAACCAAAAGAGGCAGCCAAATCCGGCAGAAAGGACACATACAATGTGCAATACAAATAATGAAGTCTTATCGTTTTTTTTACATGAATTAAAATTTAAATAATTAATAAATATATCTGTAAAAATATGTGGTAAAATTCATGATAACTGGGATAGTGAATAACCTCAGGGACCTCTTGATATTTAATTTGTACTTGTATGTCTAAATGTACTCTGCTCTAAGCGCAAACGCATTATCTGCCTTTTCAATCAGCGTAACACGAGCAAAATAAAAAAAATCAGGATAAATCATTGAAGCCAGACCTTATGTGATCCGTGAATAAAATGAAGTTTCTTCATAATCCATATAAAAAGGAATTCGAAGATTCCAAAGGGGCAGACAGAAATCGTTAAGTCGGAAGACAGACAAGACCATGGCCAACAAAATGAAACGAAAGACAAACATAGAACACACAACACTACAAAAGACACATAATTGAAAATGTTAAAGTTTCTAAAATGCGTTCACGTCGTAGAAAATGTGCAAAATTAGAAGTTATATATTTCAAGCGTGGTCCTTAACAGGGATTCTCATAGTGCCCCCTAATGCGACTAATTTATCTGAGAGACTTTCCATAACGTCTTTAAATTTTTTTCCAAATATGAAAATATAGATACTGGGAAAATGTCCGAGATACTGCTTCCAAACCATAATAAAAACAAAGGGAATGGTCTCCGTTGACGCCTTCAACGAGGTTAGAATTCTACTAATTGTGTAAAGAATAAAATAAATAAAACATGTATACATAAAATATACTGCTCTTACCTAATTTTTTACAGGGAAATCCTTTAAAGATGCATGTGTAAACACAGATGAATGTGGAAGTACATTGCTTTGTGCAAGAAAAACTTGCCAGTGTGCCTCGTCAGAATATTGGTCAGGATCTACATGTGCCTTAAGTAAGGATAATTACTAACTTTTTTAACTTTATGCTGGATGTGTAAGAATTTGACCTAAATTAAAACGATTTGATTAAACATTATATCCCCATTTAGTTGCTTTCGTTTAGAACATTGTGTTGAAGTACATTAAGAATAAATGCAAAATCATTTAAAAAACATTTTGCTACATGTACCTGAACAGCATGTTGAAAAATAGCATTTACCAATGAAATGATAATTTAAAAAAAAATGAAGTAAGTGGACAAATATCTATCTAAAAATAAATGAATGGCTGAGTCTTCAACTAAGATTTAATCTTTTGAAGGAAAAGGGAAATGTTATACCACGTATTAAATGATATTATTCCACTGTTACAGTAATAATATTGAAGATACAATGACGTTATCTGATTGGTCGAGAGGGTACCGCCTGACATTGAACAAAACATCGTTTCTCCCTCTGAACATCGTTTCCATTTATCATATTCATCTCTGACGTCATTATCAAACGTTGCGCAATTGGTAGAAAAGGTTCATTGATAGTATGATATGTGTTAAGAGAAATATGAAAATTTCCGCTCTCTTTTTTCAGAAATTAGACATAGTGGAATAAATCATTCATTTCCCTTGCAGAAGTGAAATATGAAAATTTGTTCACACTCAAAAAATAAGGTTTTCCGAAGGCAAGCCCTCGGGAAACATTACCTTCTTCGGGTGAACAAATTCCTAGGGAAACATGACTTTTTGAGAGTTAACAAATTTTCACATTTCAATTCCGAAATTAAAATAAATGTATATTGTTGAATATTAATCAGTATGTATTTAAAGAATGTCATTTGATTTTTTTTCAGATCAATTTGCTTTTATCCTGAAAAATATTTGTGTAATTTCTACGTACTAAATGACAAACCACTTTCCTCGTATTCAGCGCCCCTCCCGCTATAAGCGCCTCAGACCTTGGTTTTGAATGAAATGCCCACAACCACCAACCCCCTCCCCCCGTATTACAAGATCGAAGAACAGAAAATTATTTGGGAAAACGTAAATTTGATATCGAGATAAATTTTACGTAAGGGGTGGAATAATAGAATTATTCATTTGGCGCACTTTCAAACTACGGCAATAAAAACATGCTTGAATCACACTTGAAAGGATTCCGGCTCTCGGTGGTTAATACAAGGAATCTTATACGATGCATAATTTACAAGTTGAAAATAAACTGTATATTTCATAAAACTTACTAGAAATTCACAAATTGTTATTGACATTTCTTTTTTGCCCATAGACTGTCTAATAAAGATAAATCCACAAACGCGTTTCCACGCAAGTAAATTAGGCTTTTAATTTTTTTTTAAACGTTAGATGTGGATCGTATTTTTCTAGCATATATTCCAAGGCAAATTGCTAAGCCTTGTCTCAACAAAATAGGGATAATAAATCTAACGGCTCTTCATTGCCTTGATTACAAAAAAACACGTGTATATTTTATGTATATTTTAAATAAATATTTAAATTTAACAATGAAATAAAATCTAATAAATATGGCACGATTGTTCTGCAATACTTAGAGATAAATATACAAATTTTATTGGAAGCACATAATATCTTAGAAAATCCATGGATAAATATCTATCAACGTGCAAAATAATTTTTATGGGATTCCGAACTTTTTATTTCTTCTTTCCAGATTAAGTTAGTTGAATACAAACCATGTAAATTCAATAATATATTTTATATATTATCAGAAAAGTCAGTGAACGATTCTTGCTCGTCATCAGCTGAATGTGATGATCCACTCCGGTGTTCTGACGGAAAATGTCAATGCTTTGAATCAGATTATTGGAATGGTACACAGTGCAGCCATCGTAAGTCACATTCGTTCCAAAATATATATGAAATGGGAAGATAACTTCAACATTTTCATGCAGAAAAGGTGAGCGTTAATGTTACCAGATAAAAAAATAATTTCTTTTTTGCATCAAATCAATCTAGGTATTCTTAAACTTTTTTCAGACTCATATTTTACAGACACCTACAGACGAATAATATACGCAGAATATTTAATAAAACTCCTGCTTTTCTATAAAAACCGTCACGGTATTAAATATGTCTGAGCTTCGAAAAAAATAAAAATGTTCCTGCAACTTCATGGAAGGTGTACCATTTTTGTTAAACTGATATTTAAAGTCGGTGAACGATAAGTCGGCATTCTACTGAATACTTTACATAATAAATCTTTTTATTCAGCATTTTGTTACATTTTTGTAAAATATGCTATCGATATTAATTTTTTGGCATCTACACAATTTCTTGTTTCTTTGGCTGTTACTGATATGTTTACACAAAATGCAACCCGACGTGTTTTAACTGACATGTTAGCTTACGAGAATCATCAAGTGTGTCAAGATATTGAACAAGTGTCAACAACAGCGAGTAAGTATTCAAGATTGGTATTTCAAGTTGTCTGTTGAAGTATTTGTAATTGTCGACTCCAAAAAGTAAATCTGATACAAAAATAGGAGATGTGGAATGATTGTCCATGAATAGCCACCCACCAAATGGCAGTAGAATTTAAACTTCTACAGGTCCCATTATGGCCTACAACAATGAACCAGCTAGTTTTGCGCTTTGTCACACCACGGTCCCACGTTCGGGGGGGATTTGAACGTTTACAAACGTGTTTATTTCAACCACATACTTTACGTGCCTATACATGCCAGGAACCTATAACAAGTGGATGTTATTGTTTTTATAGTTAAGTGTTATTTGTTTTACATTAAATACTTCTCTGACCTTTTTGTCATTAACTCTTGCTCATAAATATGGAATATTTATATTTTCGACCTTGCATTAGAAAGAAGTATGGCTAGACTTGTCAAGCAAAATTCTTATAAGGAAATGGCAGCTAATGCTTGCAGGATGATTTTAGAGGATAATTTAATAATAAAATTAGATTAAATAAAACATTTGAAAGGACTCCAGATTACAAAATTAGCATTATTTTCACAAAAATGTGGGTTTCAGAACTCATAAAACTAGTCATCAGACAAAAATCGTAAATCCGACACTTTTGTAGCTTGAAGAAAATAATGAGATTTGCGAAAATTTGTGTCGCATTCTGGCTCATAGTTTTTTCAAGCAAGTCTCCAAGGTAGAATTTTTGACTCAGAAAATGTCAGTATTCCATATTTATGACCAAGTGTATATTTGAATAATATAACGTTTTGGGTCCTTTTACAGCTTGCCTGATGGCGCAGATATTAGAACATCACTAGAATGTACATGTCTATAATTTATATCTGTCCTATTGATAGTCACGCCGATTTTTTTTATTACACTGAGGATAAAATCTCTTTATATGACAGATTTGTAGAAATTTCCCGAAGGCAATTTTACGAACCAAAACGCTCGTGGTAGTTTGACTGATTCTAAAATTACAAGATTGTTAGACTATTGCACCATAAACTTTAGTGTACTATTGAAACGAATTTAAAAAAAACCCAAAAATAATAAGAATACTTGAATACAATGTTTAAAGGAGAAGAAATTAAAGGGACATCAGACATTATTCTTTCTTTTAGTGATGGCCAATTAGGCCGAGAAAGGAACTATATATTACACAAGACTACTATTCAATTCGAACGTTTTAATTAT
>JAULBM010160216.1:0-18027 GCA_032357055.1 Geukensia granosissima | reverse complement strand
GGGGGGGGGGGGGGCCATTTCACTGATTCTACACTTGACCAGCTAAAGCTTCTTGGTACCAAAGAAGAAGAGGAAGAGGAATGTACCTCGTCATAATAAACATAAGAAATTGTTCGCTTAGAAGTATGAGAATTACCAGAATTTCTGGGAAGTCTTGAAATAAATTTTCCTCCTCTTATGAAACCCATTGACGCCAACGTTACCGTCTGGGGAACTTTACGAATAATATCCTGAATCCTCTCCAGAGCCAACCCAAAAAGTCTGTCCTTAACTAGTGGTGAAAAGAGGAAAGAGGAAGCACCTCTGAGACAGCAGACCTCCTCATCATTCTTGTCTCTTAGCTAAAGTAAAATTAGCAAGAGTACTTATAACTAGCTTTTGAGAAGCACCAAATCACCTGTCCAACTGAAAAAGAAAAAGCTGAAGTTCATTGAATTCTTTACCTTGGTCCTTAAGAATGGAATGTGTTGCCGAAAGAAAATGTCTCAAATACGTAAGTCACAACACTGAGGTTTTTTTTAGATTTAGAATAACTGGCATGAGACAAACTAAGACCATCTCAAGGTTTGGCTACTAGCAAAAAAGGAACCTGAGACCTTCCATGGATGAAGGAGGAACAGTCTGAAGGATATTCCTCACCATCTGACTGTATATCACCTTCAAGAAAACTGTTTTCCTGAAGACCAGGAGCCATATAAACAGAATCGTCATCTTCCTTCTATTGGGGATAGACGCCGAAGGTGAAACAGAGACTGGAACTGACGCAGTAGAACTCCAAGACAACTCCTTAAACTTTTAGCATTCATAAGAGATTTAAGCTTGTGAAGTGAAGCCTGGAGCTCCTTTATCTTGACTGAGGCTGCGACCAATCTAGATAGCCAGCATAAGGGTCTAAAAGCAAGGAAGGCATAGAAGTAGTACAGATGGAAGCCCACCTAGATCAAGAATTTAAACCACTCAACCAGAAGGAACCTGTTGAAGACAACTGAAGACACAGGGACCTGAGGCCTCCTTAGTTGGTCAAGTGACCGTATTGGTGACCCTATTAAATGGAACTGTAGACAAAAACTAGGGACACCAGCAAAAAAAGATTCACCTCTTAACTCCAAATCATAAGGCATTTAGTTACTTATCCAAGAGGGAAAATGTGGAAGGTTTTCACAACGAAATAACCAACTCCAGAAACTGTTTGTTGTTGTTGTTGTTTATGGACATGTTAAATGTTATACGTATTAAGCTGTTATAAAAATAAATCTGAAAATTAAACAGCTTAAAAATAAACTTCTTTCTAAAACATTCTCTCCTCACAAACACGACTGCGATGGTGCAGACAATTTATGATGGTTTAAGCATGCGTGTCAATGTTGGGTATATACTATGATGTTGTTAAAGGGTTAGTGTTTATTTTTACATGTGAGGTATGAGTGCTCAATAACATGTTCAACCCCGTTATATAATTAATTTTCCCGACTGGAATTTGTAGTCTAGTACAGAGCGTTATTTCTTAGCATCGTTAATAAGATTAAACATAGTGTGGACATCTTCGTTGGCACATTTGAAATAAAGGAAGACGATAATCTAAACATAATAAAATTTATTAAAACACCTAGTGTGTTTATGGTCAAACCATGATGAAAACAACGCCATGTTATTCGACAACAAAATAAAAAAATCTATACCCTTGCAAATTGAGGTTTATTTGTTGTCTACTGCACTAGGACAAAGAAATCCTTTGGTTTTAAGTAAAATTGATGAATGACACCAAAGTTATTTAGATATCGCCAAACTAATACCATGAGACTATAGAATTTCCACATTTATTGGTCATTTCCGTTTATCTATTAAGCCATCTATAGTTTTAAATCTGTTGTCTTTGCCCAGAACACATGATATAGTTTTGTTCAGACTACAAGAACAATATCGGTGATAAATTATATCGGTATACCGATAATTGTTTTCGGAATTTGTTATCGAGGAGCGAAAGAGACCCGGAGGGTCAGCATAAAGGTGGAAATTGGTTAGACAGAGAACAAGACGCATTACGACAAAGACTTTGTATTGAAATAAAAAAGCAAACAATTATCTATGGGTAATTCGGTCCCCACAAAAAGTCCGGGTTGAACACAGATGGTTCGAAAGGGTAACATTTCGTGTTTCTATAAACACAACTGTTACACTTCCCATTTTACAATCTGGTTATGGTCATTACTCGGCATAAGGGTAAATTGAAAATATATTGTTTTTTGTTCAGGATAACAACTCTTGGCGGAGAAATCTAACTATTTGTAAAGATATTACATCCGCCAATCTACTGGAAAAGATCTGTCTTGATTTAGGTGGATGACCATTTTCCATACGGGCAGAGAGACGACAGTAAGCAACGTATCCATGTTTGAGCAGTTTGGAGAATGCCGCTGTGTTTGAAATATGATCTAAAATAATGTATGATTTGTGAGATATGCAAGCAGCTTGGCAGCAGAGGTAGCTTAAATGTACTGTTAATAAACAGGGCTTTGACTATAAGAAGGTTGGGTTCATCACGTTTGTACCCCCTTCCTCCACAATGTCTAACTCGAGATGAAGGTCAAATGGTCAAGGTATGATACAGACCTAGGAGTATTTCTTGTGTCTTAAATTTAAACTCGTATTGAGTAGATGGAATGAATCTAATCAATGAATCGAGAAAACAGGTAAAAATCATTCATGAAATGAAAGCCAAAATTAATAATTGCTTTCTGTCTCATATCTGCAGTAGCCCTTGAAGAAAATCAGCCTCAAATGAGTGAATAAATAGTTCAGAATGAGTGAGGCAAAGTCGTTGCTCATTGGAACGCCAATTCGTGCAAACTCGTCCACAAAGCTGAAAGAAAAATGTTGTCAATAAATTGATTATGTTCTTATTAGTCATACAAATTCTATTGTACCATGCAGGAACCAATTATATTTAAATGTCTCTCCATTTCGTGGTTTATGTTTGAATACCACAAATGTCGTCTCATATAGTGAATGCGGCACACTATCACTAACTCATTGTGACAAGGTCTAAAACGCCCAAATAAAAAACGAAGTGTTATTTTAAATGGCTGATGAAATACCTAAATTAAATAAGGCAATAAAGGTGAAGTAAAAAGAAACGACAAAAAGACAGTTTTAAAGACAGTCAAAAGGCCACTATCCCTTACTTCGTATTGCTGGATCTAACACCGTCTTTTTCCCCGAGGTGAAAGATGAAAAAATACAAAATCACCAATGTTTAATAAATATAAAGAATTAAGTTATGCTTTATGTACATTTAAACCTCTCATCAGTAGCATTAAAACCAAAATGTAGGAAGTACAAGACCCACACAAGGCAAAAGAAGCACTCAAATCCAAACTAATGGAAATCCGACGGCAGGGACAACCCAAGATGTAAAACTTTTCGAGGCCTTTCCTTATTTTCAGTGCTTTAGAATTTTAACAAAGGCAGTAAATTTCTATAAAACATTGTTTGATAAAATCCAATCAGACAAGTTTAACAACTGGGCAACCCTCGGGGACATGATCCACCAGCAGAATCGACCAAGTGGTTCCAATATACAAAATGCAAACGTTGAATAAATATAGAGAATTTAGGAAAATAAGATTTAAAAAATGACACAGTTAAAGACACGCCTTAAAAATCATATCAAAGAGCATACAACATACTCATAACCATAATAATATTAAAATCTGTTAAACGTAAATTAGAGTTACATCCAGGTAAATGCTCGCAGTGTACTGAAATGATGCCCAGTATGTTTTATCGGATGAGTCATTAAGCATTTGTCTATTTAAAGCCTGAATTGCAACCATGACGTTCTTCTGGATCTACCGAATAATCCGTTTCATCTCGAATTTGATTAAAGACAAGACTATATCAAACTAAACCTTTCCAATAATCCAATCTCATTTCCAGATGGTACCATCCCACCACTTAAGACACTTATCTTGATTGTGACAATACAGCTGATTCCCGGGCTACATGTGTTCCCCCGTGTTATCCATGTTAATGTTATTACACATTTCTCAAAATATAATTGGTGCACACCTATCACTAAATGTAACTACTGTTAAAGTACAGAGGGACTTGCTTTAACTGTTTGGTTGCGATTAATTTTATGAATGAATCAGAAATTTTTCGAAAGATATCATTGTGAGGGTAACAATGTAACAGAGGCGTTGGAATTTTTTTTTAATTTCGAATGAAGATGAGATTTTGTTAAATATCAACATTAGATTAAGAAACATATATACATATAACACAATGAAGTCAATAATGGACTTATTCAAAACAATGCAACCATCAGCGAGATGAATATTGACTGAATTCGTTTGATGTAAATTATTAAGCAGAGGGTTAATGTTGATACCTAACATCTTAACATAAAGTTATAAAAATAATATTTATGTATTCCTTTATTTAAGTTACTGACAAGTCCTAATGGTTTTTTTTTAATTTATGGGTTTTATTTACCACATTTCCATAAAATTTTGGGTGTGATATTCTGAATTATTATCAATTTTCTGCAAATGCAACCAAACGTTAAAATTACTATATTGGTAAATGATTTTTAACTGATTTATGGTAACGAAATCCTTGAATTAACAATTTGCTGGTTATACAAAGATTACGTTCGTATAAATATAAAACATCGCGGTATACACGGGCAAAAGGGTCAAGTTGAGAATATAAATACACCGTATGGACAAGCCAAGATGATGTCCCCGTCAGGTAAGGTAAAATTTACAATATGGAGTTAGAAATGGTCTCACTTTTCGCATATTTAAGTTTTTATTTTACCTTGTGAAACAGAAACGAACAGCTGCTTCAGTCCAGGTAAGCTTTTTAAAGTAAGATTTTTTTAGGTTAATTGTTATGACATATTTGAATAAGTAGGGGTAATAAGCTGTAATAATATCGTCAAGATAGCCACAAGTTTTATTACATTTATATATTAAATCAGATTAAGATCGATCTTTGCGGATTTTCGCTATACAAAGGGATTTATAAGTGAAGTAATGTCTGAAATTAAAGTGGCAGACTTGGTACCCATAGGAATTCATACAACCTGTTGATAAATTTTATTGCATTACCTGATGTAAATAGTGTCAAGAAGAAAATTAATTGAGTTCATCATCTATTCACAAATCCAGTAGATGTATCTGATGTAGTATTTTTTCACCCGAGCAGAAAGCTCGATTACTGTTACAGCAAATGGATTTTTGATGCCCAATCTATGAAATATGGAAATTTCTGTTTAATGAGGTTATGGGGAAACGTAGTATAAAGTGTGGAAAGATCGTAAGTGTCAAATGTTTCAAATGTTTTATTACAGGCGCGTAGTGAATCTTAACCATCAAGAGAATTTTTCATACTCCAAAAACAGTTAATACCATTATATTCATACGATTTATTGCAGTATTTAATTATAAGTTTTTTATGGTGGAAAAGCACTAGTCAAATGCATAGAAATTTTAATTGCATTACACTTACTGAAAGCTGTTCTGTCAGCCAATATTTCAATTGTTCTGTTTTCCAATGTTTCAATTGTTCTGTTAGCCAGTGCTGTTATTGTTCTGTTATTCAATGTTTCAATTGTTCCGTTTGCCAGTGTTGCTATTGTTCTGATATTCAATGTTTCAATTGTTCTGTTAGACAATGTTTCAATTTTTTCAGTCAATTGTGCTCCTAAGGTTGATATCATACATGTTATGAATGTTATGTAACCTTTTTTTTAAATCTCAGCGAATGTCTTACGTTTGTATACAAATACCAAAAACGATAAAGCGTATCTTATTCACTGCGCGACATTCCATAGTCAGGAAAGGGGAGAGTTTTAGGAGCAGAGTTAATAATGTTGTGATTCACATGTAATGATATTTAGATATACATGATCTTTCTTGCTCCAGTTTTCAATATTTTATGGACTATCACTAAAGATACTTTTGTTAAAAAAATAGTCATATACATTCAATTTGAATATCGTCGAGTAACTCAGTTTCCTACAAATAAAACCAAGGCCGGGCAAAATTGAAAGGAAGGATTTTCACAACATGTATAACGAATATATATAGTATTATAACCTTACACTAACCTAGGTAATTCAATTGTAATTATCAGAAGTATAATTATTGGTATGGATGTATACATTTTTCTTTTTATTCTCTTCCTTTATGTTGGCTAATATGTTCCTTATTATTATGTATAAGAAGCTTAGTATTCCATTAGGAACGTTTTATACGATGATATGAATCAGAAATAAGTAATGGGGAGACATGATACAACGAACTTACATTAAGCTGATTAAAATAAATTGTTATCAAGATGCTATTGTCTAAGTCATTGATCAGCACTACGTCTACCTGAAAATATCTATATATATATATTGAGCATGACTTTAAGCAATAATTTCCTAGTGGTTTAAGAACCACGGTAAAATATCAAAAATGTTATATTTAGCTTACACATTTGGGAAGTTTTTTTTATTGAAAGAGACAAACTCTTAGACATTATAATGAATAACTGAATCGCTGGAGATATCCCTCGGGTGTGATGGCTCGTCAGTAAACATGACCATCCTTGAATGTGGACATAATGAATAACTGAGTCGCTCTAGAGATATCTCTCAGGTGTGATGGCGCGTCAGTAAACATGACCATCCTTGAATTTTGTACTCCACAATTCAACTCAAATTTACTATGTAGGTTGAAAATAAAGACTTGTTATCTCCCCATTTTAAGTTGTCATTATGCGGCCAGTTCCTAGGCTAAATTTTCAGATTCTATTAAACCCTAGTTTTTCCAGTGGCAGTGTAAAAGTCCCTCCCTTACGGTCCCCTGCCCATAGTCCTCATACTGATTTTGTTGCCGTCCTGAATATGTCTGAAATATTTCCCGATGGACCTTAAGCAACAATCCATCAATTCATTTATGTATGGTCCATAAATGTAACTAGAAATTTATTAAGTTTTGCTGATCTCCCTATTGTTGGCCCCTAGCGATTCTAATGATGGTAAATCTAGAAAAGCGGTTTGCACGCAGATAATTTTGGCTTTTGATTATTTGTTATAAACGTATGCAAAATGTTTTTCTGGTATATATTCTATTCCATTCATTTTTAACATTTTAATATGAATGTGTCAGCGCAGTTCAGTTCAGAAATCGGCTTTTTTCCAATTTTATCATATTTGAAGCTGTTTAGGATTGACCCATTCCTAATGAAAATATCAGTTTTACTTAGTCGTAGATAAATTATAAATAGTTGTGCAAATTTATTCAATGGTTTCTTCAAATTTGAGTTAGATGCATTGTCTATGGGATTTTTGTATGAAGAAGGGAGATAACTCACTTTGGCGGTTTTCCTAAATTAGCCATAATTGGTCCCTTTTATATCACATGTTCAAATTTTTGGTTGTTTTATGATTAGATAAATATTTCACCGTTAAACACCATATTTAAAGAAATACAATCATTAATTTAAAAAAATGATTTTTAATGCATCATAAAATGACTGCAGGAAACTTCCCATTCAAATCACTTTTTCACCGATAGTAAAAACATCTTTTAAAGAAGAAAAATATTTTGCACTAAAAATTACGACATACCTAGATACATTTTCAGTAAAAGGTATGCCACCTACATCCCATGTTAAAATCTTCAAAATTGTAAAGAGGCGATTTCCAAAATGAGGTGTGCTGACAGTAGTAAAAAGTTCCCCGATATAATTGTCTTTTCCCCGATTCTATTATTCTCTGGTTTTGATGTTCCTTTGTTTTCCTATTGCTCGTGTTTGTTTATGGTGATTTGAGGAACCTTGATTGATTGATTGTTGTTTAACGTCAAGTGGCAAATATTTCATGCCTATTCAGGACGAAAACAAGTTAAACAATAAAACAATATGTAGACTGTGAGCAAGGGACCGGCAAGGGAGGGTCTCTTAGACTGCCACTTGAAAAAATGCGGGTTGGATAGAGCGGAAAAATTTGCCTAGTAACTGGCCGCCTACTGACCACTCAAAATGAGCTGTTACAAGGGGTCTTTAACGTGCTTTCCTAAACGCGGGGCGTCTTTAACGTCTCCCTCTTGACGGATTTTGAATTTATACATCCCCGCAATCAAGGACGCCCCTTTTATAGAACTAGTGCCTCCAGAACGGAGATACCTGGTGTCTTTTCTTTCCCCGGCACAACCTTTGAGAAGGGGAGTTCTTTAAGTATTTATACATCCCGCTCGAACCCTTTAGCAGGGGTTCTACTAGCAGGCGGAGAAACCGAGCGACCTATTTGTATACCTCGGCCGCCCTCGGGGGCGAGGAACCTTGAAGGTGTATTGCTTACGAGCAGCTATGTAACTTTTCCTTTTGTTTTGTTTTAACAATTAGCATACGTGCAGGTTTGACGTTAAAATTTATCGACAGATTGGATGAATTCCTATGCGTACCAACTGTGCCTTATCTTTCATAACCCGGACTTCTCCAAATACGTCACTAGCATTAATATTACGGAAGAGACTTTGAATAAAGCTAATCAGAATAGAGCAGTTGTCATTTTCTGGGTTTATCATAACTAAAAGATGCAACAACGGTGACCACCTCTAATTCCCTATTGTCAATTTTCCCTTCTATGACGGGGAAAAATTTCAGACGACAGACGAGACCATGGCTAAAAAAGAAACGAATGACAAACACGACGAAGCACTCATTTTTTCTTAACATGTTTTTTACCCGTGTATGCAGCGATAGTTTAGATTTAATTAGTTTTACCAGAAAATTATAAATGTCAAGGATTGTGTACCATATTTTTGCTAAAACATTTACTGAATTTTATCATAAATATAAATATAAAATTTAAAAAGTTTAGCCGCACCTGCAGATAATTGATAAAAACGGAATACTAGCACGTAATTTCAAAAACAACTCAGGACTTATCCTCACTATCCTATTACATTATTTTAAGATCTTTGAATATTGTAATATATGGAATCAACAAATTTCAACAAGTCACATAGTCAATTTTAGTCATTATTTTGCTACATTTTTGCTCATTGTGTCGATAATTTTTATTTATGGCTTTTATAAGCAACTAATAATATTCATAAACGAAATCCAAAATTGATTGATGTTTAATAGCGGAAGAAAACCTGGTATGTAATCTATTTTGTTTGAATTTTTAACTAGTTGTAGAAACAGCGAGAATTTTTCGAGGTCGGAGTATTATGTTGTCTATTGTTTAATTTGTTATTGTCTGCGTACTATGCATTGACTTCAATAGTTCAATCTGAAGCAGTTGGTTGTAAGGGTTTTTATGTCGTTTTTTCAAACCGATGTCCAAGGTTAGGGGGAGGTTTAGCGTTGACAAGCATGTTTAACCCCGCTATATACTTTATTATTTTTTGTCTTTAGCCAGAAAACTGTTGCTGTTGTTGTTCATATGTTAGAGTTTTACTTGTTTTGTATTGTATATAAATTTGCCGATTATTGTTGCATTTGATAATCCTAAATTTTATTTTAGGTCCTTTTATAGTTTGCCCTAGTATGATGTGGACATCTCTTTAACACTGAAGGCCTTAAAGCAACCTTAGATGCTGATTGTTTTACGTTTTGGATGCCTGTCTAATAGACAATCACATCACATCTTTTTCTATATATTTTGTGTCTTTTGGAAGTCCGAAGTTTTTTTACAGTCGTTTTCATTTAAAACATCAAATAACCAACGTTGAATAAATATGGAAAATTTTGGTACTCTATATGTTCATTTCAAGGAGTATTCTCTCATCAGTAGCATTAGAACCGAAACATAGGAAGTCAAAGAACCAAATATATCAGAAGAAGCAATCAAATCCAAACAAATAGAAATGGGAAGCCAAATCCGACGACAGGGACAACTACAAAGTACACTACTTTTCGAAGCCTTTCCGTATTTTCAGTGCTTTAGAATTAAAGCAAATGCAGCGAATTTCAGTTAAACATTGTTTGATCAATTTTATGTCAGACAGTCTGAGTTGGTGAATACCATAATGAAACAAAGGCATCGACCAAGTGGTTCCAAAATACAGAATTACCAATGTTGAATAAATATGGAAAATTACGGTACGCTAAATGTACATTTCAAGAGTAATTCCTATCATCAGTAGCATTAAAATCGAAATATATGAAGTCAAAGATCCCAGAAATCGAAATTAGAATTAAGTCAGATGGCAGGAACAAATACTGAGTGCAATACTTTTCGAAAGTTCCATAAACAACGCTAAAAATTGGTTGCACTTTTACAGGGAATAGTATATATATTTGGTAATCACATAACTACACAATTTGCGACATCATGTGATCAAAATGTAGATTCTACAGAATGTGCTATGAAATAGTTAAACAAATAAATGTAGTCGGACAACGAACTGGAATACATGGTCTGTAATTAGACACAATTAACTAGAAAGCACGACCCTTTTCATCAGCTACAAACTGGTTCTCACTACAAATTAGAAAAACTTCAACATCGTTCAGCCTGGCTCGTAGACTCATCTATCGTTAGTTTACTTGGCATATTAACCTTGATCGACAACGTACAATTCAAAATATTTCAAAACTCTAATATTAGACGAGGGGAACATTAAAAAAAACGCACATGGCGCTACTAATTTCGTGTAACGGCAATATTAGCGTGGAATCTTGCTGTTTGAAATTGAAATAATTGTGCAAATTTTAGTCCTTACATTAAAATATTACTTATAGTAAACAAATAAATATTTTATGTATATAACTTTAACATGTATTAATAATTTGGCAATGTATAAAAATAAAAAAATTGATGTAAATGTGTATTCAAAGTGATGTCTCCATTATTGTCCAATAAGGTCTTACTTCAGACTGGGGCGATCTGTCATTCTCTGCTTCTGGATATTTTACTTTTGGTAATGGTCGTGTCATCGACAATGCCTCCTTATATGGCGGGGGCTCCGGAAGAGTGATAGGTCTTGATACTTCCGGTATACTTGTTGTTGATCTGTAGTAATTTGTCACACTACCTCTTCGAGACATGCGTGCTGTGGAAGTTGCTGGATTTATTCGAACAAGAAAGTCTTTAGGGGACTGTGGAGATGAAACATTGCTTGGTGTACTATCATCCCTTCGAAATAATGTAAACATTCTACGGGGTTTATTTCTAGATGTAATAGGACTAAAGGTTGCATAGTTGGAATCCATATGCATACAGTTTTGCAAAACAAGACCTTTATTTACGATTGAATAACTTTTGCATCTCTTTATAAATGGAGATGTGTCTGATGGATTTGCGTTCGTTTTTTCTGTTTTTGATAAGGCAGATAAGGAAGAAAAAGTAACACTACGGGGCGTTCCTTTGCACTGAAAATTGTTCATATCAAACGGCAAATCTGGAGTTATCAGTAAGGCCTCTGAGTAACTTGGTATCATTGCATAGTTCTTTTGAATAGTCTGTTCTAATTCTGAACTTCCCATTGTATTAACCCTCGTCAATCGTCCGGGTGGCATGACCGGATCGACGTAATTAACGCCGAACAGTTTATGAACATGGTAATGTATATAAGCTGTCTTGTATTCAATAACAACGCGCAGTGGCCAGGATAAAAGTAAAATAGACGAAACCCAGAATAAAATTTGTGATGCATACCATGGAAGATTATCAGGGTCAGAAAAAGCAATCATATACTCTCTAAAATTAACATTTAATAAATCCATCCCTTCGCGTGTTTCCATGAAATCGTCGCGTCTTTCATTGTCACAAAAAAATCTTCTTCTTTGTTCTTCAAATTCTTGCTCTGCATCATTGCATGTAAATGTATAGCCTTTCGACAATCTGATTTTCGTTGCAGGATATTTTTCTAGTTTTGATAAGACAGGAGAAATATCTCGAACACCACATCGTGAAAAATTAAAGGCTGAACCAGCAGTGTGACTATTTACTCTCTCATAGTAAACCTGTGTGCTGGTGTAAGAATCTCCATTTCTGTAGCGAGTTATGTGCCTTGTTTTTCTAACATAGTGATAACATAAAGCTTTCCACCACAATATTGGAACAGCGTCTCTCATTGTATTAATTTTATCATAAACGGTATTAACATCTACTTTATACTGCAACTCTATTCTTGTATGACAATGGTAACATTCAACTAGATAAACTAAATAAAGCATGATAACAAAAGCTACTGGAATATAGATGTAACCAGCTTCACACGGACTGGTCTGTGCAAGGGTTGTGTCTGCGGCACGAGGACTGTAGAAGCTTACGACAACTGTCGTGATGGTAGCCAGTCTGCACCAGACGATTGCAATTAAACATCCTAGTATCAACATTGTTAAAATTAGGCACTTCCAATGGGCGTCACGTCGTAGGGAACCACAAAATGATTGACGGATTGGTTCTAACTGAAAAAAAACCAAAAAAAAACCAAGTTATTATAAGTAAATAACACTTAATGGTGTGATGATTACGTAGCCGCATCATCATTTGATGATGAAAATATCATTACAGCGCCCAATGGAAAAGATTTTCAAAAGAATCAACTAGTTATTTTGATGAAACTATTGCACCATAAGAAGTACATGTGGTAGTCAATAGGTGAAATAGTCAACATTTGTAAAGTTTTGGCTCTTTGGCCATCTACACAGAATCAGATTGTTTGCCATTGTACATATTACAGGTTTGTTGAAGACCTCTAGATTCTGAATTATCAGAGGATGCTTAATGAAATGAACTTAAGGAGGATGCGTAGGGAAATGAACTTTCGGGAGATGCTTAGTAAAATAAACTTTAAGAAGATGCGTAGGGAAGATGCGTAGATTAATAACTTTCGGAAGATGCGTAGTGAAATGAACTTTCGGAAGATGCTCAGTGGAATGTAGTGTGGTCTTCTCGGCAATTATTTATAATCTTACCATTATCATATTGAATAAATACAATTTCAGGTGAATTGACAAAATAAATGTCAGATATTAGAGGAGACACACACTAATACATATCTCTAACACGTTACTTGTGACTAATTTAACAATAAGTTATAGTGTTTATGTTTTTTTTGGGTTTATAATCAACAGAAAGAACAGAATTAGCTCGGACCTGTTTCATTAATTGACAAAGAACCTAGCTTTAAACGCTTCCCAGATTTCAATCAACTTTAAATTACAATAAATTAATGTAGATCGGTAATAGATTAACATCCCACGGGAATATTACAGTCGGACACAATCAATACTCAAACATTATTACTAGAAAGGCGATAATGAAATGCTTTTTAATTATCAACATGGATTCTCTATAGACACCAAGTCACTCCAACTAATCATATTATAGTTTGTTTATGGAAAGAGACAATTATCTTGGGTTTTCAATTGTATTGACAGTGTACGTACAAATGTTCATATTCTGAAAAATCTGTAACTGGCAATTTCATTACTGTCAGCTGTGTAAGCTGTCATGGATGACGATATGACTATATTAATCATTGTCTAGTTATCTGTCACTGTCAAAACATTCTAGACTTCCAATTCAAAGACATTCCAGGACACTTGTTACACCTGAATAGAACTATCTGACTGTCGCCACTGTTTGTTTCATGCTATATTGTCTATTACTTTAATTGCAAGTTTACGGGCAAAATTCTATATAATTTTCTCTCCATGGAACCTATATTCAGCATTAACAAAATTCTATTTAGTAAATATAGATTACGTTTTGTCTTTTATGACTTTCAACTACGAATAGCTATATTCTGACTTGAACGGCAATTCTTGGTTGTAGAGTTTGTTTCGCTTGACAAAAATATTTTCTCTCATATCAACCATGTTCACACACTTTAAAAAAAACAAAAAAAATATTAATGATTATGTTAAAAGAAATGACGACAATGCAGTGGCTAACAGTTAACAAAGTTCCCACTTGTCAACATTTACAGAAATCATTAATATTGATGTACTTCAAACATGTTCTAACAAAAACCATATAAAATCTTTTGTTTAAGCTAATTGTATCTAAGTCAATTATTTTGAGAAAATTCAAATTTAACAAAAACCTACATACAGTTGTCGAAGATTCGAGTGGGACCTCAGCTGATATGGATATAACAAGCATGAAATACCTGGTCATCTGGATCATCTGGCATCCCTTAAAATCAATAAGAGTCTAAAGATTATCTTTATTTAACCTCGACAACATGGTTCATTTTTTAAACAACATTTGTTAAAACTGGTAGTAAAGTCTTCAACGTCATTAAAGACTCTGGATTTAAATAGGGCTACTAATCATACCGCAAAACACAGCAAATCTAAGAGGAAAACTGATGTTACAATTGAAATAAAATACACAATACTACCAAATGATAAGTTTTGTTATATATATTCAAAACATGTTCCACTTTAAGGACAAATATTTCATGCTAACAGAAAATAAACCTTGCATTTCGTGATGCAATCGTTCCATAAACAAGAAAAGATGTTCAGAATAGTTCAAAATAATAGAAATCCTGCTGTTGTTATTTCCTTACATGTTACATCATGATTCCATTCAAATTCAAGAGAAATGACTTTTTCTTAAAATGAATAACAATGGCTTTACAAATTCTCTAATTAAACATTTGATCTTTGGATGTTGTACATTTTTAAGTCCAAAAATGGAACCTGTAGTCCAGTGGTTGTCATTGTTTAATTAGTCATTTATTGTTATAAGTTCACCATTTTTTCATTAGAGCAGGTCGATTGTCGTGTTTTATGTATAGTTTCACATTTTGTAATTCGGACCTTTTACGGCTTCCGTTATGGTAAGGACTCATTGGGTTCATTATTGAAGGTGTAATGGGACCTGTAGAAGTTAAAACTCAACTGTCATTTGGTGGATGACTGTCTCATGGACAATCAGTTCACGTCTCCTAAGGAAGAAATAAAAGAAAAAGTGAATTATAAGGATGATTTCAAAATACTATCGACATTTACCTCTTCTGTTTGATGCTATCACAAATAACCGTTCAACTATAGTTTTTATAATAGAAATATTCAGAATTTGAAGAGGAAAAGACGTGAGAAAGGGGTGGAAGTTTTCATTATTGGTTTGGAGAAGGATTGACGGTTTAAATGTTGGCTTAGAAAAAAATAAGGTGGTTATTCTGTTGTTGTTGTGAGAAAAGTTGACAGTTTCTCCTTTTGGGTATAGAAAGGTTAACTGTTTGTCTATAAGAAATTATGACGGTTTCTTTTTGGGTATGAGAAAGGATGACGGTTTCTGTGTAGAGCATGAGAAAGGATGAAGGTTTCTGTTTAGAGCATAAGAAAGGTGGAAGGTTTCTGTTTAGAGCATGAGACAGGATGACGGTTTCTGTTTAGAGCATGAGACAGAATGACGGTTTCTGTTTAGAGCATGAGAAAGGATGACGGTTTCTCTTTAGAGCATGAGACAGGATGACGGTTTCTCTTTAGAGCATGAGAAAGGATGACGGTTTCTCTTTAGAGCATGAGAAAGGATGACAGTTTCTGTGAAGAGCATGAGAAAGGATGACAGTTTTTGATTTAGAGCATTAGAAAGGATGACGGGACCTGCAGCATGAGAAGGATTTACGGTTTCTGTGTTGGCCAATCTCTCTGAATGACATTTACGTTATATCTGTTTGTCTTGTGGTTAGAGTAGAGTCTCTCTGACATTTACCTTATATCTGTTTGTCTTGTGTTTAGAGTAGAGTCTCTCTGGCATTTGCCTTATATCTGTTTGTCTTGTGGTAAGAGTAGAGTCTCTCTGACATTAACCTTATATCTGTTTGTCTTGTGTTTAGAGTAGAGTCTCTCTGGCATTTACACCATATCTTATCATTTTCATATTTATCCAAAATTTTAGATAAATTGACAAAATAGCCAAAACTTATCCTTACAGCGAAGTTTGTTGCAACATTTTTTTTCAGTTCGAAGACTCTTGGTTTGAAAATTCGTTTTGTATTTATATAGATATGAAACAACAATTTAATGGTTTCATTCTTAAATTTCTATAAAGTATAAATTGGTATTATATCTGAATCAATTACAGTAGAAAGTGGCCATACCTAATTATATATCATTTCACAACACAAAATCAAAACGAAAATTAATTAGTAAATGAAAAGTTGTTGTTTTTCTTTGATTTGGTTCTAATGCTGCTGATGAAAAAGTACTTTCTGAAATACGTATACAGCATCGACAAATTCACCATATTAGTGATAAACTTGTATTTTGATATATTTGCAGAATCTACTTTGTTACTATTCAGTATCCCTTTGTACGTTTAGATCGCCAGCTCCAATTAATCAAAGTTAATTACCATAACAAAAGAGAATAGACATTAGTTGTATTTATCCTAGTATCATATCCATCGATTGGGCAGTTTTTCTGGAAATGTTTAGGTTGGTAGTGAATTTTACCAGTAAACACGTATCTATAAGGTTTTTTGGGAAAAATGGATTGAAGCCTTAAAATTAAATAAATGTAGGCGACTCTAAGAGGTATGAAAGTTGTGAAATACAGAAGATGCCACGATAATCGTTTTCGAATAAATTCAGAAATAAATAAGTAGAAATATAAAAGACCTGTTTTCTTTGTATTTTTGTTTTTAAAATGAATTACCGGCCTAAAGTATTGCATAATTCATATCATTTTGTATGGTCATACGGCGACCAAAACAGTTTTTGAAGGTATGTTCAAAGAAGATATTTTTTCAGTATTTTGTATTGTCATTTTTTGCAATGATATTAGTTTTACATTCAGGATATGGGACATCACAAATGGAAATATAAATTGCAAGTCTATGCACCTGGAAATTTACCAATTAGATATTTAAGTCATTCCATTATTTCGAAACGTCGTGAGAATTTTATAAAATCTCAAAGCAATCATGAAAATTAATCAGAAGTTGTTATAATTATAACAAATATAATGTGAATTGAAGCATATTCCCTCGATTGTTTTATCACCAAATCCCATTTTTCACCACTTTAAAAGCTGCTTTGAATTGAAATGTCAGCTTAAGTTGATATAGCCGTTCTTTTAATCTGAAGAGATTTTAATCTAAGCCGCAGAAATAAATGTTTTATAAATGTAGATTAGAAAGACGATCTGGTTTTGATTGCTACGATTGAATTTTACAAGGGAACGACATAAAATACGTCGATATTTAAATGGCAATTTCTTGTTCAAGTTCTGGTCTCTTTTATTCTAGAAAAAAATCACCAAAAGATTGTATCAATGACGTGTAAATGTCTCATTCTTTTACCGGTAACACAATAGTAACATACCACCAGTATTAAAGTTGATAACAAAACAAAATTATTTCGAACTAGATAAGGATATATTGGCGTTGTTTGGAAAATACTGTGGTGATGTGGTGAATTTAAGGCTTTAAGAGAACTTGGTCGCATTTTCGTAGATTAAACGATTTGACGTAGCGGCCAGCAACAATGTGAATTTAAAGGAAATTAAGTCACTCAAACAATAGTTTTGAAGAATTATTGTTTTTGTCCCGATTCTTGTTCGTCTTATTATTACTGTTATCTTTTTTAACACTGAACTTATCCGACTATTGTAGCCATATTAGGACGGAAACTTTACACTCGGTCGAGCAACTTTTGTATTAGCATCCTCAACTAGTATTTCTTTGGTTATTATTAATTTTGATTGTATGGATGTTTTATATTTCTCTCTCCATTTCACGTATCTACAGACCTAGGCCCCGTTTACACTTGGATTAACTTTATCCAGATTACCTTAATCCGGATCAACTTGAGCCAGTATACTGGTAGTTATCTGCGTTCACACTAGCGTTGGATTGCGACTTAACATAATCATCCGGATTAAAATTGTTCACACTAGGCTTAACTTAATCCAGATTAAGTTAATCCGGATCAACTTAAGACAGTTTACAGGTAACCTGATGCGTAATCACTAGCGCTGGAATTGTGGCTTAACTTAATCCGGATTAAAATTGAAACGTAGAAATCAAAAGTCCATCAGTAACGTTACTCATTA
>JAULBM010160105.1:0-18027 GCA_032357055.1 Geukensia granosissima | reverse complement strand
ATCCTCGACCGAATCCATAAGGATTTTGAAATTGAAATTCCAGTTTATGGATTGAGGCTCACGGAACTTTGGTCCTTATAAAACATGGGATATCACATCCTACTTTTTACGGAAACGTGGTAAATAAAGCTCGGAAATTTAAACAAAATCAACCTGGTCTTAAAATTCATCTTCATGTGCTTATCCGTAAAGGATATCGTCAAGGCATTGTTATAAAATGGAATTCGAAGATAGCAAGGGGCAGACAGAAATCGTTAAGTCGGAAGACAGACATGATCATGGCCAGCAAAATGAAACGAAATACAAAAATAGAACACACAACACTGCGTACACTGAAAACTAAAGCTGGAGTAACATATTGCATGTCAGATGCAGTCTTTAACTGGTTGTTACATTTAGATGTTCATTAACGATGGGTTCTTCTGTAAAGTTTGTAGCTTGGAAAGTGTTCGAACTATGAACTTCATCGCGGAGGACCTCTGTATACCACTTTCGACAGACAACTACAATATTATTGGCTGCTTTATTTGAAGGAACAAACACATACGTTTTAGGAAGATTTTTAATTTTAAATTTTATTCTGGAAACAGCATGGGATGTATTACTCAATGTGGAAGATACCACATCACCACTCCACACCACCACACATTGTAATGGTTAATTTTAAAAAAAGACTTATTAGGCCTTTCATGCCTTTTGTCGAGTGCTGATGGTTAAAGAGACAGACGAATTTGGCGTCGATGATGTGTGCTCGCAAAAATGAAGACATAACAGTTTGTTTGCCAGAAAAGGTAATGTCCACAAATAAAGACAACTTAGTCTTCGTTCTTGTAGAAGAAGATATTAAAATTTGTTTTCCGTAACAGTCTCGGTTCCATCTCGAAGGAACCGTATATTTGGTCGTGGAACAGAAAGCTGTTTCTTTAAAAGACGGAAGAACTGAATTTCCTGAATGGATACATCTCTAGAGTAGTTGGGACAAAATAGACAACGTAGTCAATTATTTGTCTAATGACGCATCCCTGGAAAAAGCACTTGGGAGGAAATATCTACATAAGGGACCGGTCATTATTTATCTCCAGGGGTGGGCCGGCAAATTGAAAAATGATCCGGTAAAAAAAACTTAACCCCCTTCTTTTCCGAACACGGAAAAATTCTCAACCCTCCTCTCTCAAGTACCCTCCTTTGCATTTTGCATAAAAAGCTTTATTACACAAGAATTTAATTTGTATAAAATTCTAGATATTGCAAAAGTGCATGTTTAAATGATTTTTCTTTACAAAAAATCATGACCCCCCCCCTCATCAATTAGTAAAAAATACATAACCCGTACTGCTATTTTTCCTTTGACTCCCCCTTTCTTGTCGGCCCACCCCTGGAGATAAATAATGACCTGTCCCTAAAGAAAGAAAGTCCGAAATTCAAATTACACATTTGGTATTACTACTGGATGTCTAGCTTTGACTATGAATTTCAAGAACTGAAAAACACCTTGCCTTGTTACATGACCCATGAGAACACCAATGAAGAGACAGACTAGAACGAATGTCACCCAAACTGACCTTCCTGGAGAGATGATACAACTATATGACCAGTAAGTGGAGAGCTAAACGTTTGGTGTTAGAATAAAGTAATTGACATTACCACTGGTAGAACAGAGAGTCACTGTATCGAAAGATAAGAGGCAAAATGGGAAAGCAGTTAGTAGTAATATCAAAAATTTGATGGATAACTGGATACCATAAGAAGAAGAAGAAGAAGAAATATTTTTAAATATGTTTTTTTTCTCAATAAAGTACAACTGTATCTTAACATTGATGTCAGAGTTTGTTGTTTTATCCCATTGTCTTCACACCTACGGACGTATTACAAGACTCTTCAAGTCAAAGGATTCATAAAACCAAAGAACTGAAGTTGCATTGAATACCCACAATATGACCGATACAAAATAGAGGAAAAAAATGCGAGTAAATAGAGTGGTGTCCTTTGACACGAAAAATTCCAAACGAAAGTAGAAAAATCCGATAAAATCCGGTAACAAAGCTCGCTTTAGCTCGCGCATGGGAAGAAATCTACTTCTAGTATAAGGGCTTCGCCCTTACACTAAAAAAAACCCGGTGGGGAGATTCCGGCGAAAAAAAAAAACACACAATAAGACGAAAAACACTGAAAAAACAAAAACCGCTTGAAAATTGGTGCGCTTTCGCTCGCGAATGTGCAGAAAATAGTCTACTCCTACAATTAGGGCTTTGTCTTCACACAAAAAATACAAAACAATTCCGAAAACCCTATAGTCAATATTCACTTATAAGTCTATATTCACACATATTGTGGGTATTCAATGCAGTTTTAGTTCTTGCTGCCAAGCGGACACCTGTGTCCATCCCTGGATCACTGCCAAGCGGACACATGTGTCCTTTTTTATGTTAATTTCTCTCATTCTTTTTAGTTAATCATATTAAATTTGCAAATTGGGATTATTACAACAAACTAGCAATCCTTTCCCTACATTATACAACATATCAAGATGACAGTGGTATTTATTCTTTTGTATTTAAAAAATAAAATACCTCTTCAATATTTTGCGCACGTTAGAAGACTGCATTACAAAAAAGTGACTTGATGACCAAAAGTGCTTTAAGTGCTTTGATTCTATGAACTGTTCCCTTTCTTGATTCGAAAACCCAGTCTTGTTGCCGTGCGCATGCGTCAAATTGTATATCAACTTCCGGACAAATCCTGCCTTGAATGTTTTCGTGATGAATCTAAATTTTTAGCAAAACAAGAATACAAAAAGATAATAATAATTAATTTTGACATTCAAAGATGACAACTCTGTCTCCTTTCACTCCCCCGATTGTGAAACGTCTTCTCGGGTGGAAAAAAGGAGACAGTTCTGAGCGTGATGACAAATGGAGCGAAAAGGCTGTCAAAAGTTTGGTTAAAAAGCTCAAGAAAACAGGGGGACTTGATGAACTAGAAAAGGCCATTACAAGGCAAGAAGAAACAACAAAGTGTATTACAATACCTAGGTAAGAATAACGTCTGCTTTCCATAATTGGGGACCTCGGTCCAGATTTAAGTGAGTTTACCACTGTACAAAAATGTCAAAATAAATCCTGGCCCTGTAGTAGGCTATAATCAAGTACTTACTTGTGTTGCATCTTGAACTTCTTCCATTTAGAAAAAAATATGTAGTAATAAAATATCTTAGTTTCTATGGCAGGGTTGCAATATGCATTATTGGCCACAATAACTGATAATGTATTTCTGAAGAATAAGATGACTTCCAAATTTAATTTAAAATAAAAATTGTCTGTGGATTTTAAGATTAAAACAGCCTTGGTAGATATTCAACCCATAATTTCATATGTACAAAGCTGGAATCAGGTGGTTATAATGGAAGTGTTTAAGTTTTATTTATTTTTAGAAATGATGCAAGTACGACAACATATACCTATGAATACATATATCTTACACATGAAGAGTGTTTCTTGTACATTCAACAGTCTTGAAGTTAAATAAATTACGGCAAATAATTAACGAATTTACTTTGGAATTTACATTTGTCATTTGATTAACACAAGTATTAGTAATATATATTTTTGAAATAATAAATTTTTAAGCAACATCAAAGTTTTAAATGACCGCATCAATCTTTACACTTATGATTAATCTGACAATCTGCAGGTTTAAATAAATTTTTATAGATAATTTAAAAATTTCTTTCAGAATTGACCCTTTTCATTGTGTTATTTACATTATTAAACAAAAGAAACAAAATCATGAAAAATATACATGTATATTTGAATAAATTCTTTTTTAACATTTGCATTCTTACAGACAAGAATCAGTCTTTACAAAAAAAAATGCAACCATCATCAATCCATTTCTTTAAGGTCAATAATTTAATGATATCTGTTAAAATTTGCTCTTCTATAAAATATCTACAAATATGCAAATTTTGAGGAATATATAAACATCCAAATTTTTATAGATGCCTTTCAATTGTTTTTATAGTACCTGTTAGTCTGCCATATGTCATATGTACTTGACCTCATTTTCATGGATGATTGATTTCATAAAACATGTAGCAACATGTTTTTAAATTCAACTAAATTTTCTTGATAATCATTATATACAGTAACACTCACGCTATGTTAAGTCTGTTGATAGTTTCAAAGGGAACATGCTGTTCTGCCCTTTATCATATGACCTAGAACAAGAACTCAGATTAATTTTTTATAATTTGGCCTCTTTTCAGCAATGAAACATGACAGGACAGCACTATTTGGACTGCCAATTTATTCTTAGGTGTGCATATCAATGTGCAGTGTTCAAAACTCCCGGTCGTCCGATCGTCAATGACGACCCAAGTTGATTTCGGACGACCTAAAATTATTTTCAACTTGTCCGACTGACGACCGCCGATTTTATGGGTTAAATTCTTCTTGGAAAGTTTTAGGACAGAACTTTAATATGTTTCTGCAATTCAAAAAGATTGAGACTGACTAAAAGTCCGAGTTAAATGTGTTTGTTGGTCGTAACTTATCCAGTGAACTTTCAAGTCGTATTGTCCGTTACCGATTCCAATGTTATGTTTACTTCTGGTTTAGAAAAGGGCGGTAATTTCATCCAAGTCTCGGGGTTCAGACCACCTGATTTTATTCCGGACCACCTGAAATTTTAGGTTGGTGGTCCAAATGGCAACCTGACAAAAAATGAGTTTCAAACACTGATGTGTCATTTGTCATGTGTCCTTGACCTCATTTTCCTGGTTGAGTTACTTTGTAAAATTAACCACATATTATCACATTAATGTCGATTCTCAAACATTTAGCTCAACTTAGATTTAGTTTGTGATGCACATTAGTAATTGCATTAAGATATAACATACTTGTTTTAAATAAGACTGGCTGTGTCCACATGTAAGGTCAAAGCTGTTTTTACCTGTAGGCAAGACATTTTGTTGTCCACGCTTGTTAGAGTGTTGGGGAAACTGAGGTATATTTTTCATGTTTATACTCCTCAGAAACAAAGTTTGTTGGGGTAAATAGATTTCACCCTGTTGTCTGTCAAAGTACATATTTTGCAACTCCTCAATGACTTGCAAGACTTTGATAAAACTTATTGTTAGATTACATAATGAAGATGTACATTTGGTAGGGAATTTAATTGTTAACAATTTTCCTTGAAGATATGGGTGTTTAGACTTAGTCATTTTTCACCCCAATAAGTATATGTAGCAATGTGGTGTTGCAGAAGATACATGTATGAATATTTTGACTTTTTTTCACCAATAATATAAGGGTCCACAACTAACAGACTCAGGATTTTGATAAAACTTTGTGAACTGACAGATAATAGAGATATGTTAATTATCATGATTTTCTTTTTTGAAGAATCAATGGCAAAGATATAAATGTAATATAGTAATGCAGGGGTATACATTAAGATGGTGAGCAAAAGCTCACAGTATAATACCAATTTAAAAGGGGGGATACACAATATCTACTCAAACAGATCACCTGTTTCTTGTTTATTTAATTATAAAATTATTTGCCAGATTTAATTTGCATTAATATAAAATGTAAAACAGAAGTTTCAATTGGAATTCAAATTTTTTTTGACATTTTATCATGTTTCTTAAAAATTATTACCTCAGGGGTAATCTCCCTTTCTATATTATTTTTGACTCAGGTTCATTATGGAAGCCTTAATGGGACTGGTATAAGTTTGAATTTTGCTGTCATTTGATGGATGGCTGTCTCATGGACTATCATGCCATTGCACATCCCCTATCTTTATATTGTCAGCAAAACCATTGCTGCAAAGTTGTAGGGGTACAACCTGCTATAACAAGTTAGTAAAGAGCAACATCAACTCCATCATCAAACTGTTTTTTTTTTACAGTACACAGAGAGTTTTGTATGAAAAATGCCAAAGCTGGTGAAATTTCTCTGACCTTTTTTCTACACCAGCGATATCGATCTCCAAGGTGAGGCTAGAGTGTTTGTCATACAAAACTTTATGTGTATATAGTAAAAAAACTCCAAAGCTGGTGAAATTTCTCGGACTCTCTCCGACTTTACCCCAATTTCACCAGCAATCTCCAAGGTCAGGCTGGACCCTTTTTTGTTTTTTGTACAAAACTCTTTGTGTGTACTATAGATTATTGGAGGTAGACACCTGTATTTTGCATTATCACACTTTTATTACTGGAGTTTATGACAAATTGCATTATTTATGACAGTAGATGAAAATAAAAAAAAATCATAATTGTTTTAAAACATTTCAGTCATTGTAAGAATTGTTTATTTACAGTGCAAGAAGGGGTAGATTAAGGTTCTTTTTATGACGACCACAAAAAATTGTGGTGGTCATACATGCTATATGGTGCTGACAGGGATGGCATCTGAATCTATAGGCAGGTTGGTTTCCGCACAATTTTAATTTTGTTCTAGTCCAATTCTTTGATATTTGGGACATTGATTTTGGTACTAGATAAAGGTTGATATTTAATTGGTGATGTAGCTTACTGTTATAAAGATATACAGGGTTGAAAAAAGGTCATGCCCTAATTTTGAACATGGTTTTATTTCTCATCTATTTTTGATGGGGTTTGTTTTAGGCTGCAGTTAATAAATTCTATGTTTAATGTCAGTCTTTTGCATAGGTTTTGTAAAATTGTGAAAAAATAAAAACAAACACTTTTCCCTGTGTTGCCGAAAATTAGCGGAAATCAAGTTTTCCAGACTTGATTCACATTTTTTGTTTCAAGATCTAGATCTTCATAGTGACATTAAAGATTTACATGAAATATAATACGAATTGACATATAAAACTGTCAATTGATATTTAAGAACATGTGCTAATGGCATAACTGATTCCGATATGTGCAAAAATTGATTTACTTTCATCTTTAAAATGTGTTTAAAATTTTTGTTTGTTTCTAATTTTCCTCCCACACTCATAGGTTTTGTCTCTGAGCGTTGACGTTAAATGTAGAATTAATTTACTGCAGCCTTATTAAAAATGCAACAAAAGTTTCTCTACGATTTTTTATGCATTTCCTGATATAAATTCATATAAAAGGGTTAAAAGCATTTTTTTTTAATTTTGCAGGCGATGAGATTTTTTTTCATCAGATTTTGATGGGTTTTTTTCTTTAGATTCATTCTTATTTTGATTCTTTATGAAAAACGCAACAAAAGTTTCTCTTAGATTTTTTTTAAGCATTTTCTGATAATTATATAAAAAGGGTTAAAAAGCAATTTTTTACATTTTGCAGGGGATGAGAAATTTTTATTTTTCATCAGATTTTGATGTTTTTTTTCCATAAGATCCATACTGATTCCTTGAGTACTCCATTCCTACACTCCTTGAGTACTCCATTCCTACACTCCTTGAGTACTCCATTCCTACACTCCTTGAGTACTCCATTCCTTCACTCCTTGAGTACTCCACTCCTTCAGTAAAAATTGTTAAATTTTTTATAACAAATCATTAGAATAAACACCATCAAAGTCAGATCATAAACAAATATTTTCCATATTTGATATGAGAAAATTGTCTTTTTCGACTTTTTGCCCATTTTGACCACATTTAACTCTAAACAGTAAGTAAGTTAAAAATCTGTTAACATAACTAAAAGCTCTAATTGGGATGAATCTAATGAAAAAAGCTCATTTATAAGGTTAAAAAATAAAATTCCTCATTTCTGCACATATCTGAAATGTCATTTTAAAAGAAAATGGTAGATGACTTTACATGAATATTAAGTGACAAGTCATAGTGAAAAGTATCTTGGATTAATGGCCAATTCAGATTTTTGGTAATCCTCAAAGAAACAAAATAAAAGAAACAATCTATTTTAAGCTCAACCCTATTGCTGATTTGGTAACAGTATTTAAGCTATGAAAAAATCAATGCTTCTGATAATTTTGTGTTGCATGTACCTGTATATTTTTTACATAATTGTAGATATCAATGCAGCTGTCATCTCTGAATGGAGTCCCCAAGTTGAGACCCTCACTCAGATAGAACAATTTTATTCTGAATATTACTTGCAGTTTCTGTGTTAAATTTTTCTAACCTCCCCCTACATATCTATAAATATATCCAATAAGGGCCATTTCTTCCAAGATATAAATAATACTGTAGATTTTCAACCAATTGTAACTCCAATACATAATGAATAAATGATACACTACTGGGAAAAAAATCCTTAAAAATAATCAATACATTGTTTTGATGGGAGGGCACCTGATGGTATGAGGTAAAGAACAAGGTCAACTTAAAGGTAGGTCAAACTGTCTGGGTCAACATGAGGCCAGTGTCAGGGGGATAAATAAATTTGTATATATCAATGTATGGTTATCTATAGTCTATAGAATACATATTGATATTTTTGTGTAAGATTATAGGTTACCAGTTTGTGTAAATTCTATAATAAAATGGCAATTTCAAATTCAGAGATCTGTATCACCCCGAAAGAACCTTGTAAAGAGGCCAATTAAGGTTATATTATTTACCACAGGGTCAGGTAAGAAGGTTTAGTACTTTAGGGTGCTGTTAGAATTTGTGATTATGTAATCAAGGAAGATCCCTTAGAAATGATTATTAATGGAAAATAATTTTATTTTTCCCATGTACAAATGTATGTTGCAGATTGTTTATGTTTTTCAGACATAGGGTCAAAATATATGTACATGTAAATATAACTACTGATAGGTATAAATTTGAAAAAATATAATTTACCAACCTAAAGGCTGGGAAAGGGAGTATAGTATACTTAGAAATTGACTGAACCTTTTCTGTGAAAATATTAAAAGATGGTAGAAAAATACCTCAAATTTTCATTCCTAAAATTTAACTATATTATAAATTGATTGAAAATACATGTATTGAATTGTATTAAAATTTCCACACTCTTGTGACTGCAACATTGTAATTGGCAATCAGTTATAAATGCATCTACTGCCCCCTCCCCCCTCCCATCCCGTTTTTCGTGGCATAAACACAATGAAGTAATTATAATATGTTTACTTCGATCATGTAGATGACATTATTTATATATATATATCATATCATTTATGGTGTGGATATATATACATGATTGCCATATATATGTTAGTGTGTTATTTCTATAAATAACTCACTTTTGTTGTCTTGGTAAGAACCCCCCCCCCCCAAACCCGAAGAATAAAACAATATCCCTTGTGTATTTATCTCAAGTGAATTTATTAAGTGCCCCTTGATTTTTTATGTGTATTAAATTTGTGATCAGATAATTGATTATTTTACAATGCAGGGCCAAGTTGTTCAACTTTTTTAACGAAGAGTTAAATTTAACTTCTTGTCAATTTGGTTAATTTATACAGGATTTAACTACAAGTTAAAATTGAACCACAAGTAAAAAGTGTTGAACAACTGAGCCCAGGTGTTTATCGCTGTTATATATTATGTGAAAGTCCTTGTAAGTATTTGCAACTTAATCAAATTAAGATTGCCACTCCTTTTTATTTTCCATATGCTGAAGTTGTATCAATAAATCATTACATACATGTATACTGGATTGAGATGATCATTTTCGAGTCAAATAGAAAAAAGGTGGGGATATGGTGTAAATATTCATGACACAAAAATCTCAAATGTGCAAGTAAATTCCAAGCAAAGGAACAGCTCTTTGATTGCTGTTCTTCTTCTTAAAGTCACTGTGAGGCCTTTAACACGGAGTAAATACTCGCAGTTTGATTCATTTTCTTGCTTTGGTTTTATAGTATTATATGTGTCATATTCCTCATATTCTGGGCATTTGAAAAAAAAAAATATTCGAAGGGTGTTAAATAGAATCAGCAAATTCTGAATCATTAGTCCAGTTTGAAGTATTTTTTGTTTAGTAGTTTAGAATTGGCCAAAATGAATATTTCTAGTTTCCATCCCTGACGTGAAATGTCTATCAATATCATTAAATGTTTTGTTCATCCATCTTGCAGTACTATATAGCAAAAATGCCACGCATATGAATGAGACGAAAAATGCCACACATGTGACATGCATGTGGTAACACGCATGTTTCACATGTGTGTCACGCATGTGATACATGCTTGTAAATTTAAGCATGTTTCACATATGTTTTTAAGTTGGAATATAAATTGATTTAAAATAAGGTATTTGGGTGATACAGTACACACATGTGAAACGCATGTGAAATGATAAGCCTGTGACACATGCGTGGCATGCAAAATAGAATTTTTATATCTTGTTTACTTCAAGATGGTGTAATGTCCCTTTAACAATACAACATTCACCCTTGTATTTTGGTAAGAATGATTTGTCAGTCAGTTATGTTGCTATAAAAATGAATTCATTATCTTGTGTAAGCTTCTGTTAATAATACTTAGCTATATTATATTACCTGTGCCCCTATTTCAGAACCTGCTTGGATAGAAGTGTTGACAGAGCTGTTGCTAAGTATGATGTCACATGGTGACACTTATTCCAGAGTGGTTGCTAGGAATGTGTTTGCCAGTTTGACCAATCATATCACACGAGAAGCAATGTTGTTGATTACTGAGGTAAATGAATGTCATTGAGATACATTGTAGTTTAATTTCATTAAAGAATTTTAGAATATTAAAAACAAAATTTGATGCTTGAAATAAAAACAGAATGGGCAGTAGATATAGCATAAATGGCACCTATCTTATTTTTTGACTTTCCCCAAATTTTGTTTTCTATGATAGTCTGAGGATTTTTCTGGTTCTTTGTCTAACAATTTTATCTATAGGGGAAAAATAATTTTGGATAGTTATCTGAGAACCACTATTTCAAAGATATTTTTTTAAATCAATGTTATCAATGAAAATATTACCAGTACGAGTGTAATATACATAGGGGTATTTGAAGGTTTAACTATCAAAACAAGAAAATATGATGACAGCGGCCAAAGATTAAGGGAGTAGACCTATGTAAAGGGACATAACTTTTGACAATCTTAGGTATGTTTATGTCAACAATTTTTTATATATCTAATGTAAGCATCTTATTAACAAAGATTAATTTTGATCTGTATCAATTGAATGCTTAAGCCAGCAACATCCGATCGGCCTGATCGGGAGACATGCGCAATTAGATCAGACTGATAAGGTGATGTAGGAGGAGTGAAAATGATTGAAATAACATCTGGTGTTTTGTAAACAAAACAAATGCACATGCTTGTGAAATAATCATGTACGCTACTCATAAATACTTGATTTTCTATACTCTTATCAGTGGGATACATTGAGATGGAATGGCAAGTGTCAAATTTATTAATAAAACACAAAGTACATGAAAAGAACTTACCATATAATATTTGAATTATAACATAATACATAGTATAAAGGAAATTTCATAAATCCAGGTATACTTTCACTAGCTGATTCCATATTTCAGACCACATATTATAAGACTTTCTTTGTAATATTTTAACTTCCACTTGCCGACGTAGATTTTTTGCATCCTGTACAGTTTTTGTTGATGTAGAAGGCCTATTGACATGTTCGTTCCAATCGAGTACAGCAAGATTTGTTCGAAGAACATACACCTGCTCAGAAAAATTTATTCTTTTGTCGTGATACTGTAATATAGCATTGTTAAAACTCTCAACGTAGTAACTCTCCATACAGTATATGTAATCCATTGGTGATTTGTACACTTGTGTATTCATTAAAGCTCTTCCTAACAACATTTCCGCTTTTGGATCTTTTATCAGATATTTTGTGGGTTCGTAATTAGGATCAGTTTAACACATACAAGTTTCACTGCATTGTTCGTGATTGTTTTTATAATGTTCTACAATATTTAATAGACTGCATATGCAACTATTCCAGTCATATTTAGGAACGACAACCCTGACCTGAACTGGTTTCCGACATCAACTGAAACCTAGTATATTTACCCAATTTTCTTTTAATTATGAAAAATTTAAAAAGATATACGGCTTTTCTTTCATTTTAAATTGTTAAATTTGAAATGAATACAACTTAAAATTTTAAATATAATAATTTATTATCTTCAAATCTTACTATCAAACAGTAATGGCTTGGGCTTGTTCATTAATGTTTATGTTGATCGATGACAGATGGTTATTATAATATTATGTTTATTTAATGATAAAGATAAAAGTTTTTGTTTTAAAAGTGAAACCTTTCTTGAAAAACATGTTTTAAGTTATAATTACATAACATATGAATGCTATTGAAAACGAGCATTTTATCAAACAAGGTTTGTTTACAAACGATGATAGTCGTTTGTTTTGATTTTGTTCCCTTCGGTCGAAGCATAAAAAACCACAGTATTAACTTGTATATTCATGATTTAGACATTCCTTATGTTTTATTTTTTCTAGGAATTAAAAGGAACAAAAAAGTTTTGTGAATATACTAATCCCAGATGTCGATGTTAATCTTAGCATTTTGTTACAGGTGACGATCTGGTTCTGCCATTTTGAAATCTGTCGTTTTGTGCTAAAAATTGAACATTTTCAAATGCATTTGGACGGGACAAGATCAAAAATTAAATTACCAAAATCAGTAAACTTAGAAAGATAAATTATTATACAATCTGCATCTAGGAGCACATTTTGTGTACAACACGAGGATTTGTCATAAATACTGAACAAAGATTATGTATCTCGCCAATTTTATCGAGAATTTACATAGATATAACAGTAAACCTCGACCAAAATTTGACAAATTTTCAAATTAATTTGGACGGGACAAGATCTAAAATTAAACAATTTTAACACTAATATTTAGATAGCTGTATGTTTGAAGAATATGGGTAAAGGGGCACATTTTTTCCAGAGATGCGATATAATTGTTTATTTAGCAAATTGCCAACTATACCCGATCATTTTATGTTACATTTTTAATTACCAAATCAAGCTGTTATTACGTCATCAAAACTCATGTGATGGCTTCAATTGTTGGATATGGAGTTTTAGTTTCACAAGATCTTGGTTGCAGTTCTTCATCGCCCAGTACAGATGAGTTTTAATGCTGGCAGCTTTGTCCGATAGCTCTGAATGCCACGTTTGTCCCTCCTTATATAACGGACCAGAGCAAATTGATTTAATTTCCTTTGCTATGTTCTTAGTGGCGTGCCAGGTGTCATTTGTAGATTCTGTGTTCATATCACTATTTCGAATAAATTTATTTACACTTGTATTTCTGTCATGGCAATGAACACGAATTTTAACTTCAAATTCATTCTTTAAATCTTTAAAGTAATTGTAAATTCTCTCAGTTCCTATAAGCTCGTGTTTTTGGGAGCTTGGACAGTCTATTTTTGATACCGTCTCAACACGCAAGACCTTGTGTGTTCGTGCACCAAGACAAACGACGTCAGTAAACATTGAATTTTTCCTTGTTCCATGTCTTGCGTCTGTTACAATATCAATCCCTTCATCAAGTTGTTCATAAAATCCTATTTCCTCTAGCAGAGCAGTTTCACAAGAATCCTTCACAAGCCCTGCTACTACTGGGGAATATTTTTGAAAAATATTATTCATGGTTGTCTCGCCAACTGTGCCAATATTAGAAGCTTGGCAAAATCTTGAATATTGATTTGGTAAAATTCCAGACACATGAAATCCATGGACCATTCTCAAATTTCCAAGATACTTGTCTCCAATATACGGGGTACTAGACCAAAGCATTTCATGTTTTTCATCACAGCCTATCCTGCACACTCCTACATGTCCTCTCAAATCTACTGACTTTAGGTTCAAGGCACTTTTACACAATTTTCCATGGTTTGTTATTCTATCAATAAGGTTTGAAATTGAATATTCGGCTGCAACAAACAATTTCTGTTCTGCTGTTTCTTCATTACATGTTGTAAAAGAACAGTCTAAAAATGGTGTGGTTTCCTCAATATCCATATTTTCCTCCTCCAATGGTTGTGATAAATTGTTCTTTATATAGAATGTCATTACTTCTATTAACATGTCTTTATTTGTAGTTCTGTTTGGATTTCCACCTCCTATTGCCTTCTGTATATCATTTGCCATCTCATACACCAGATTTCGTTCATCAACAGATGCAGTGGAAAAATTTATTTTTCCTTCTACGGTTTTAGGTTTTTCATTTCTTGCATCATTTCTTCTCTTTACACTTTCAGGTTTATCTATTACATATTTTCTTTTTTCAATGGGTTGGTTATTTTCATTATTCTCAGCCAGTGGCTCCATGTTGATATTTTAAGGTTTGATTTTCCCTCAAAAATTTGCTCCATGGATAAACCAATTTTGTATTACAGGGGTGGTTGAAATTTATCAGAAGTTTTTGAACAATAATTTTCTTTAAAAACTCAGATATTAAACTATAGTAATATGTCAGTGTACAGAAAATACAAAATTGGCACTCTAAAAAAATATTACTTGTCATTTATTAAAACAAGTAATCAATTACTTAAATCAAGTAAATAAGCTAGCAATTAAAGTTGTCAGAAATACAAGTAATTACAATCATCAATAGTAATTCCAAGTAATACATTACTAAGTATAGACAAGTAATTGATTACTTAGGAATTGAATAACTAAGTAGTATTTACTCAATTTTTAAGTAAATTAATTACTCAAATTAGGTATTAGAAATGGTAGTCAAATACTTAAAAAACAAGTAATATAATTCACAAAAGTACTTGAAATAAGTAATCCAAAAACTTAAAACAAGTAAATCTTTTACTAATTTTAAGTAAATGCAATTCTTATTTATACTACAGGATAAGTAATTTCAACACTGATAGTAAGTAAATATTTACTAAGTTCAAGTAATTAAAACAAGTAATTTTTTCACTTATTTTAAGAATATACTAGTAATTGAATTGATTACTTGAAATTAGTAATATCTACTTACATAAGTAAATGATTTACTAAAAAATTACTTGTTTTAAGTATTATGTCCACTCAAAACAAGTAAAAAAATATTGGTTCAAGTAATTGCATTCCTCACAAATACTTACTTGTTAAGTATTTACATTTATAGAAATAAGTAAATATTTACCTCTTTCAAGTTATTGAAAAAGGTAAAATTATTACTTAATTCAAGTAAGTGATTTACTCAAAACTAGTAATATTTGTACTCATTTTAGTACAAGCCTAGGGTTTTCCTTTATGCCATTAGGTCAAACAGTGGAATGCATACTACATAGTATTTCAGAGCTAATGCATTCATATATTAAGGTGGGGCATTTTAATTATGTTAAAAACTGTTCTGTCATTTATAAGAGTACCTACAGTTAAAAAGGGTGTTACCATGATAACTCACTGTGATGGTGAAAACACCCTAAAATTTGTGTCATTGCTATAACTTTTCTGCTTGACCTATCCACTTACTTTTTGATGCATTTTTGGTGTTCACCACTGCTCCTTTAAATTCAGAAGTAAGAGTATTGGTCAAACAGAAAAAAAGTTATAGCAATGTAACTAACAAGGGAGGATGGGGGGGTTCCAACACCAACATGATTTATCATGGTAACACCCTTTCTTACTGTATGCATGTATCATTGAACATCAATTCGTGTTTTAAAAAGGAATGTGCAATGGAAGAGTAAGACTTGATAGTTATGTATTCTTTTATTCTATTACTACATTCATTAAAATTAAATCATAACACTTCAATCTTTCAATATTTGTTAACAAATTAATAATGTTTTTATTCATTGTAAATGGTGTCTAAAATACTGGATTTTTCAAACTTTTTGTTCATGCATAAGAAGAATTATATATAAACGCAACAAAGTGTTCAAATGATTTTCTGAAAATAACCTGATGATTATATTTATACTATTGTCATTTCAAAATAAGACTGACTGCAATTCAGGTGGCCTCAAAATTTGACAGGTTAACTGAGATAATGTCAGAAAGATTTGCCAAAACAGTTCTAGAAAATAACTGTTGGTTGGAATAACTGATTTTGAGAGTAGTCCTTAACATTCACAGTACTATTAAACACAATATAGTTCTTATAAATTTTTGCATACAGGAAATGTTGATCAAAATTGTGAACCAATACCAAAGGTTTTTAATTATAATTTCCCTAAATTTTTTTTAACTGAATTGAAATGGACTATATAGATTGGCCCTTTGTTCTCAATTTACTATAAAATCAGACTACAAAACCATGAACTGCTTCCTTTTACATACACAACCAAACATTAACATAAATAATTACATCCATATATCAAAATCATACATTTCCAATTATCAATTTCCTTGTGCATATTATTTACATTACAATAAAGATTCAGTACAGTAGACAGCAACTAGAAAATAGATCAAAGTGAAAAATTTATATTTCAGTCAGCAGAATTCTCACTGACCTTATTTTTAAATTTCATTAGGAAACACATTTTTTCTTACAGTCTGCATTGCAAATCAATTGAACAGACATAAATTTTAATTAATTTTTTTTACCCATTAATTTGTAATTGAGAATGAGAGCATCAAACACTCTGAAAATGATGAGACCCAGGGACTCATGGGTTTTAGAAATGATGAGTCCAAATTGTTTTTGACGCATCCAGGACGCATATACGCGCCCTAACGAGAACCCTGATACATGTTGGAGAGCTTCAGGAGCTCTTCTAGAGGATTGAAAACAAATGTTACATATGTAACAACATTTGCACTGTAATAACAAAGTCAGTAAACTGTATATAAACAAGTGAGATATATAGAAAAAACATGGAAAAATGACAAAAAAGCATCTTATTGATATAAATAGAGAGTGCATTAAGACAGAGCACAATTTTTAGAATAGCATTAGCTGATCAAAAGCAAGTGTAAACTGTTTATTGCCTTACAGTTTTTGGGAATTTTAAAACAGATAACTCTCAACTAAATGTCCAAATTCAGAAATCAGAATACATGTACCATATAAGTATTTTCTGTTTTCTTAATCACTTGATTCCGAAAAAACCTATATGGTGGCAAGAATTGGTAAATGTCCGTGAAGAGATCTGGTTTTATACCAGTAGGCAGTAAATAACCTCAAGCTATGGGTTTTCATGGTATTAAGCGCCAATTGTGACATTAATACCATAAGAACGGTACAACAAATTCATATTTTGAACGAAAACATATGATCTGCCAATACTTCAAAAAACTGAAAAAATTACAGACTACTACAGAATCAGTTTTTCAAACGAGTTTGTATGTGGCTGTTTAAGTTTTAAAGGACCAAAATGTCCCGAAATATGTATTAAGGTGACTATCTTACAGCAAGGTTAATCTTTTGACCAGGTGCATCAGAAGTTGAGTATTCCCCAGTCACTAACACGTCCTTATGAATTTCTTCTCTTAAACATTTCTTTGTGTTTGGTGGTAAATGGAACATTAAGGCATCTGTCAAAGCTAAGCTCACTGCAAAGAACACAAAAAATATGTCAAAGGCTTCCATCTTCACAATCTGTTTTGTGTCAGATTTGTTTTTCGCCGGTGCACGTTTGCTAACGTGGCATTCGGTACTTTTCGCTTGTTTCCGATAGTTTGTCTAAGTCCCAAGAATAATTATTTTGAAAGGAAAGAGTATGCAAACGTACATAAACGGACAGTAAAACGGACCTTTAAAGGAATAAAAAAACAAATATATTCTTTATAAATCAACTAACATAGATCTCTCTCTAAGATTTAAACAAAGATACGAAAAATATGGGATGAAATATGACGTTTTAAAATCTATTGTGCGTGACCGTAGTTGTACATTATTTTCAATTGTATATTTGGTATTGAGATATAGCTTCTTAAAAAATTGACATCTTAAAAACGTTTTAAAGTAAAGTAAAACTTAGCGATTTACTAAGAACAAATTCTACATTGAATTAATTTTTTGGCTGAAAATTGAGATGCCTGCCATGGCATCTGTTTTACCGAAGCTGAAAGTTGTCCCTGGAAAGTAAGATACGAAATACGAAATATTTATTTGTACTAACACATTTACAATAAATGGTTATAACACAAACACAAGATAATACAGT
>JAULBM010159994.1:0-18028 GCA_032357055.1 Geukensia granosissima | reverse complement strand
GTAATTTAATGCATGGTTTTGTCAAAGTAATTGTAATATAATGCATTACATTCCAATGTAATTCACCCCATGCCTGGCCTTAAGTGTTAGCTCAGTTTAACATGTAAATTCAGTAACAATTTATAATCTTGTTTTAAATTACTGAGCAGTTGCAGCTAAAAGTTGGTTAGTGGTCATCTGTTAAAACTGTATGGCATCTATGTATAACAACAAGATGAACGTCAGAGTTTAACTTTGTTTAACATGGTAGACCTGGAATAAGGGAGATAACTCTTGAATTTCCTGATATGTAAATGTTATGGCAAAGCATTTTATGCATTTATTTAAAACAGATCAAAATTAATCTGCATTGATTAGAAGCTTACATTAGATACATAAAAATTGTTGAGACAAATGTTCCAAAGATTTGCAAGAGTTGAGTACCATTACCTTAACAAAGGACTGTTTACTTTCCAATTCACCCGGAATTACCTCCCTTGATCAAAACTATGGCTATTAGCCCTGTTAGATCCTATGTTTGTTTGTTTGATTGGGGTTGAACGCCACTTTCAACAATATTTCAGTCATATCGCAGTGGTCAGATTTATTCTAGTGGAGGAAGCAGAGTACCTGGAGAGAACCACCTACCTTGGGCAGGTAACTGACAAACCTTATCAAGAGCAATGCGAGTTAAACTCAATCCGTTTTTGTATGGTACAAAGTCAGGCAAGAGCTCACACCATATAGGGGAAAGGCTAGAGTGATCTGTACAGGTAAGTTTAAATCAACTACCACTCAGCCACCCAGGCCCCTGTTAGATCTTATGGGAGTACCACTAATCCTTTTGTATATTGCAGTAATTAACAAATTCACCTGCACAGCAGATTAACAAAATAACTACCTGATGATTATTTTGCATCCTGTCACTAATTGGTATGAATTAACTAGGCCTACAGGTTAAAAATTTTGATAATTAGATCAAAAAGTCTTGCAGACAGTAATGATAGCATAGCCATAGTTATAAATCAGGAGAGGTAATAGTGACATAATTAGAAATTGGTCAATTTACCTTTAAATTATCTGTGGGACTACTGAGTTTATAAAAACGCACTTTTGAAACAAATGGTCCTTGGTTCATCCACTATTAGCAGTAAGGTTTCAGGTGAAAAATACAGGCTTAATGAAATAACTGATAAACAATATAAAAATAGGAAATGTTTTCTATTGTGATTTTCTGTATTTGTCAATCTGCCATGTCGTATCTTTGATCTTGTTTTCAGACCAGGAACAGGGTAACTCTCCAACATCAGTACCTACAGATGGTTAGTTCACATTTTTTGTATTTTGGGGGCTTTTTAAATATTCTGTAATGGTATGGACTCTGGTTCATTACTTAGACTGCAATGGGGCCTGAAGTTTAATTTTGACTGTCATTTGGTGGATGGCTGGCTCTTTGACAGTCCTGCCTTATCTCCTATTTTTATTGTAATATCTGGTGTGTTATTTTATGGTGTTTAATTGCACGAGAAGATGTGCAATATTACACATGTCATCAATCTCATTTCTTTTCATTAGGCAGGGATGATAATTTTTAAATCTACATTTGAGTCTGCCATATATCATGCTTGTCCTTTACCAGTCAAATACTTGGTTCAAGTTTTCATGTTAAAGGAGATCAGAATTATTTCCTGTGTTTTTATTTAATGATTGATGTACATTTCAGTCTGCCATGTGCCACATATCCTTTGTCCTCAGTCTGGTAATGTTGTTTTCTAAAAGAAACATCTCCCCTATTCAAAAGTGAACCCTATTTATTATATTTATTTTGGCCAATATTTGAAGACTTATTTACGTGTACACATGGTTGCAAACAACTAAAGCTAAAGATTTTTAGAAAGCTCTGCATTATATTACTGCAACACACTGACATGAGAATATTGTATCTGTTTGATTGAGGTTTAGTGTTACTTTCAACAATAATTCAGTCATATTGCAGCAGTCAGTTGTATTGGTGGGGGAACCTGAAGAGAAACACTGACATTGAGTAGGTAACTGACAAAACTTTAAACATGCATTGTTAGTCAAAGGTAACTTTTTAGTTCTGCAAACAAAGTTTGGGGATATAAAGGAATCTGTCTGTCATGATAATTTTCTACATCCTTTATCAAACCCACTTGAAATTTTGTATACATGTTCATCTTAATGTTTAAACATAACCACATGATCAATTTATTTATATGACTTTTTTTGACAGAGTTATGCCATATTTTCTTTGGTTATTAATGATATTTTACTCTAAATCCAGCTTTGATTGATGTCTTAGCTTAAGAAAATAGGTTTGTTTATCAACTGTGTTAGTACATCTTCTTGTCTTTTGTTTTATTTGTTATTTGATTGTCTGCATACTGTGTATTCAAAAGTTAAATCTAATGCTGTTGGTTTTTAAAGTTTGGTTTTAAAGTCATTTTGAGACACCACTCCCAGGTTAGAGGGAGGGCTTAATACTCACAGACATAGTTGCCCCGCCACATATTTGGTGTGCTTTTCCAAGCTGGAAATGTGTATTCCAGTTGATTTCATTTTTATGTTCAGATGTTACATGTTTTACATTGTATACTAAATTGGTCGTATTGGGCTTTACAGCTTCTCAAAAATGATGTTATTCAAATGTTATAACTATTGGCCAATAAGGGAAGCTGTAAAAAGCCCCCAAAAATTAAAAGTGATGTTATTTAAATGTGACAATTATTAGCCAAGAGTCAGAATAATATGACTGGGTAAGTGGCATGTCTGCCAGAGGACTATTGCTTTTGTTAGCTAGCATGTTAAAAATGAGGCTCAGCATGTAGCAGAGTAGGATTCATTCTGTATCATTCATTTATATGCTTTTTGTCTGAAAACACAAAATTTGTGTCTTAATGATATCCTGAAAAAATTAAGATTTTCATGCCTATCTAAAATGGTCACACAACTGAACTTGGTTTTACATTGGATTGAATCCTTAAGGAACTTAAAAAAATTATCGTTTTAAGCTGCCAAGCTGGTAGACATTTATCATTTTATTGATTGTTAGTCATTAATCTTTCAGAAATTTACTTTGAAAACTTTGATGGAAAATATTAGCTGTCAGTGTGAAAAATCTGATGAGAAAAAATATTGAAATTAGACAGAAATAAAAAACATTTCTAGATCCAAGAAATGTTTTTTTAAGTCCCTCTGACCTCTTTATCTTTAAAACTTTTAGATGGAGATAATCCTTCAACTTGAATGAAAAATAAAAATTTCAAATACATGTATTATATGAACTTTTTAACCTTTTAACTTGAAAATGGTTAGAAATAAAGAAAAATCTTATGACATTCTCCTGAAAGCTCTCATCGAGAGGAATCAAATGCAAAAACAATAGTGAAATCAATGAAAAATAAAAATTTCTTCATCTGCAAAAATCTTATTTTTTAACCCTTTGACCCCTTTTATACAACTTTTGTTAATCATTTGAAACAAACCCTACCAAAATCAGATGAAAAATACAAAAAGTTTCAAAAGATATGAGATAGGTAATGAAGTTTGTGGTTTGTTATGGTGGCATTGTCATGGGGAATACAAAGAAAGATAACCCATCACAATTGGAAAAAAATTTGAAACTTACAATTGAAAATTTAAAAATCCTGGGCGGGACTAGATAACCCCAAATTATTCCCAACCTGTATTTTATATTTGGGTATCATTGTATTAAAATTTCAAATGGATCCAAATCATAGAACAAAAGTTATTGTACTGAAAACTTACCATCTATGAACAACGCCGCCGACATGTCCATAACATAATACTACTGCAAAATTTGTGCAGCCCTATAGAAAACCCTGATTTGCCCTCAACAATTTTCCAAAATCAATACCACCCTGAATGTCAAGCAGATACATTTACTGAAGCCCTAAGGAAGGCTTGAATATATGTATAGAAATTGGTCATTCTTGTTGAGCCCTCCCTAAAGGGCATCTGTCAGTTTGAGGGGATTTATAAATATTTGACCATCCAAGAATAGCCAGGGTTAAAAATGAGTTGCAAAGTTTCCCCACCTCCTAAATGGTGTGTTGTGAGAATGACACACTCTCTGTATTAAAAGACCCATTTTAGAGGGTGGAACAAGATTAATTTGGTGGAACATGTTTGCCATTTTTCTCTCCAGTGTTGTTCTGCTAGATGGTCGTTTTACATCATGTTTGGTGTAAATAAATCAAAGCTAATGTGCAAGCCAAATTCTTATTTTTTGTTTCTTGTGAAAAGATATTATTTCTCGTACCTGTACCACCCTTATTTTGTAAATTTCCTGATCAACTAATGGAGTTGGACACTACAACAGGTCATTCCTACCCAGCCTTCCCATTTTTCTAAGCTGTTGCCTTTTTGTGTCCCAAAATAACTCAAGTTTTGGTAAATGTTTAATTTGCTTTTTTGTACTTAATTTCCATGAAAAATTAGCTTTTTGATGAGTAAACAAAAAACAGTCAATCCCTTTACAGGTTTTGAAGAGAAAATTTACAGAAGACAGAGCCGTAACATAATTCAACACAAATTATTTATGATTTTATAAACATTTATATTTTATTAAGAGGAAGTGGCATAAACAAGTAAATTCTATTCAATTGTGCTATATTTTTTATTTGTTTCTCAACAATACCAAGTATTAATGATATTTTATTTCCTACAGGAATGTGATTTTATTACTAGTTCTGTTGTAAATAGTTAAGTGATATAATTAATACACATAAACATTTGTATACATAGTCTTCAACTACTCATTTTTCATACTATCAATACAATATAACAGGAAAAATCAACAAAAGATTTATTTTTTGCTGCAAAAAACACTGAAATGTGAAACTTTTTATGCCTTAATATATTAATCTTATACAGTAGATATGATGAAATAAATGATTATTACAATTTATATTGCACTCAAATAACATTTAAATTTAACACTGGGAACCACTCACAATATTTTTAAAGTTGTTTATCAGGGCTGTTTGAAAATAATAATAATGTCCAGGGATTCCAACTGAAAATTCTTACTCTGAAAAACATGAAAGTTATAAAAGTGTCTTCCCAGAATACCATGTATGGTTCTGTCAGGTTACTCGATGCATCGTCTTTCTTGGCACAGTATGTTAACAATTAACACAAGCTCAAAATTAGGCTGCATTCACACCAAGGCTTAATTAAGTGTCAAACTAGTTATAGTAGATTTTTCAAACTAGAACATTTCTTTAATGATAAACTTAAATTGAAAAGAATTGGTATGTTCACTATTTTTGATATTAGCAACAAAATGTACTTAGTGAAAATTATTTATTATATTATGTTAAATGTATTCAATCAGGTAAAGTTGTGTACAGAAAATATGTTTCAAATGACCAGTGTGAACCTGGCCCTAGACCATGCATCATTTTGGGTGAATTGACTAATGATTCTCAGTGTCTGTCATAGTACACAAGTATGGAAAGTAGTAATGTATACCAAGAATAGTTAACATCAATTAAAATTTTTAAACCAATGCAGTAGTGGACACTGATGTGTTATCATCAAAAACTTTGGCTTTACATGACCTTTCTTGTCAGTACTGGAAAGAAATTATATTAGCTTCAATAATTCTATATAAAGGTTATACATTCAAAACAATAGAAAAAAGATATGTATAAAGTTGTTTTACTTCTCTACCCCATATAATCATGAATGTATACAAATCAACATATAACATTACAAAAACTTAATATTCAACATAAAAATCTTAAGGATTTCACAATATTGCACAGAATCAATTTCAAACAATTATTGCACAATTTTTAAATTCACATAGAGAAAATGTGTCATGGATGCCCCCCACTCAAGTAAACAGAAAATAGCCAATCCCATATATACAAGCCAAACATCTTTGATGAGAAAAGACAAATGTTCAGTGTAACACTTAATGCCCCTGTCACCAAGAGGGACATTAAATCTTTTCTAAGAATAACTGTTGTCAACTATGGGAAAAGAAAAGAATAGATGCAATAGTCATTATTACTAAATATCTGAACTGAGATTTCCTATTACTTCTTTAATAAGGATATCAGTGGGTCTAAGAGCAATGCTTGATTGGACTTATTTAGTAAGTTATCTGGTTGAGTCAGAAAAAATAATAAAGTGAAAACACGAAGAAACCCTCACACAATTTTCGATCTGTGAAAAAATACTTTGTTTAAGTCTTTTTGAAATGCTTTCACAAAATGAAAACAAAAAAGCTGTAAATAAAAGTTAGAATTATGAAAAGGACCCCTACCCAATAGTTATCCCCTTTAATGTCTCAGCATGAATTACAATTAAAGACTGTGGTATGATGTTATTTGATGTGTTAAAATTTTATTTAACCTCACAAAATGACATTAACTAGTATTTTTCTCCCATTCACAACTTTGTTTTTTTTAAAAAAAACATAAATTTCAACTTCCAATAATATTCTTTTTTTTTCACTTTTTCCTTAAGTCAAAAAGTGGCCTTACTGCATCTTGTTCTTTATCATCATTTTTGTGGGTTAACTGATACTCTTGAAACAAACCAAAATCACATAAAAATAACAACTTCCTGGCCAAAGAGCCCATGTATTTAAATTATGAAATGCATGACTTGATTTTCAATCTTGCAATATGTGTTTCGCTTGCCTATTTAAATCCATTTTCTATATGAAAAGGTATACAAATTTAAAAAGTGAAAATTTATGAAAAGGGTGGGGGTTCAAAATCTCAGTGGCACGCCCCATGAAAAACCTGCTAAGATGGAAGTAAGGACCACTACTTACACATGTGATCGTTTTTTCTTGTGATATAGTTGCAAAAACATTTAACAACCTTTCCACTTTTGGGTGTTTCAAATTTTAGGCAAGTTCAAGTTAATATTGAGATTCTCTTACAAGCCCTGGAACTCCTAAGGGCTTATCCTCAAATTTTTTATTTCCCTTTTTTTCTCAGGAACAATCTTTAGGGAAATTTCAAATTTTCTTTATCAAATTCTTCAAAAAATTTTTATTTTTGCATTGTATATGAAAGCTTTTAACAAAAACTAAGTACTTAAAGTCATCAAATGATGGATTGACCATAATTTACAAGACTGAAAATAAAAACTAAATATTTGTAAAAATCTAGCAGTCTGCCCCATTATTTTGGGGTGAGGTAAATGACAATCTAAAAATTTACATGATGTGGCCTTAGCACAATGCATCAAGACAATTTTGGAGAAAAAGGGCCCATTAGGCAAATTTTAAGAGAGATGCCTGACAATTTTAACATTTTTTTCTCCTCAGGTTTACTGCTTACTAACTTCTTCTGTCCCTTCTATTATCTATGTCAAGCTCCATACTTATAAAAAATTTGATAGTAATAATTTTCGTTTTTAGCAAAATACAGCCAAAAGTTAAGGAATTTAAATAGAAGGTCCTTGAATAGTAATGGAAATTCATTTATTTTGAGGATATATTTCTGGTCACAAGTTAAATAGCTCCCCCATTAAATTGGTAAAAATTATATGATATTTGTGACCAATGAGACAATAAGTGTTTTTCATTAAAATGCCAAATCAGAATTTATATTCTTATTATTCTTGTTTCTTATGGTTCTTTAAAATAAAATAGAAATGAGTTTAAAGGGAAAATAGTTTTTTTATTCATTTTTATAAGCCTGTGTTTTCAAGTTATCAAAGTTTTGCTGCTAATGATTTATATGATAAAGTATTGGAAGTTTAGTCTCTAATGTGAGCATTGGTGAACAGTCTGCCTTGTGATAACACAGCTGGCTATGATGATGGAAGTACACATGAAAATGATCTGGGGGATAAATCAAACTCAGAGGAATGTTTCAGGATCCTTGATGTCATGATTTCTCTATATTGTCCTTCAGCATTTTTATTTGCTCTGAAAAAGAAATTTAGAATGATTGTTTAGTTACAATAGACTCCCATTTTATTAAATTAAATAAGAATAGATTTTTAATACCGGTACAATATTTATTGTACTGTAAAAACACAATTTCACAAGTTGCCTTTTAGAAGGAGACATTTTCAGTATTAATAATGATATGACACTAAATCAAAGATAAAATATTACTTTGCAAATTGTAGTTATGTGCAACTTATTCTACATTTGATCAATGTAAAAATATCAAATTTATACAGTTTTCAGAACAAATTATAGAAAACATGTATGTGCTGTCAAACTTTTCATACATTACAGAACAACAAGTATATTGATTATATTATAAAACTTGAAAAATGAGATTTGCTCCAATATCCAGATCTGAAACAGATCAAAATAGTCAGATTTCAGAATTTAGACCACAATATTGATTTTTTTAAATAAGCTTAATTATAAAGCATGTAGGAAAAAACCTAAGTTGAAATTGATGGTGATTTTCTCAAGAGATTTGGATTTTTATGCCAATTATAAGCCTTACAGAATCTTCTCTTTCAATTCTTGATATTTTTACCAAGAGAAAGGAGCCTTGGTGGGCCAAGTGGTCTAAGTAGATTTTACTCATCTAGTCAAACAGCTGTACAACATTATTTAACAGCTGCCTTTGTACCATACAAAAAGGGTGCACTCAACTACAAATGCATGACCATGTGATAAAGTTTGCCAGTTACCAGCTTAATGTTGATGGTTTTCTTCAGGCACTGCAGTGTCCTTCATCAATAAATATGCTACTATAAAAAATACTATACCAGGTTTCAAATTTCCTATTGTGGATTGTTTTCTTAGAAATTCCAAACATAAATCTTTCCCCAATCCAAATGACCTCATGTTTGATGTAAACGTCCTGAAATAAAATTAGAATTACCAATAAATTTATCAGATAGCAAATATTAATAAAGTCTTTAAGAAGCCTTAAGTCAGTAACTCTTTTATGTACATTTATTGAAGAGATTTTATTTGTCATGTCAGGTAATTAATTATAATTTTTGAATATAGAGAAAATGTGTCCATGTGACATGGATGTCCATGTATCTACCATCAGTAAGTAGAAAAATGTTGGACTTTCAATTGGATAATTGTGTATGGGATTGATTTGACATTTGGTCTAAGGTATTATCAGGGTAAGTTTTACTGTGTCCCTCCTTTTCAAGTCCGACATTTGTATGATGAAAATTTTACAGAACCAAAATTAAAACAATGTCTCAACAAACATGTTGGACCTGAAAAGGGGAGACATAATAAAACTCATTCTGATAATGCTTCAGACTTATCATTTAATATGTACTTTTGTCATTTAATATCTCCACCTGTCATTTAATATATACACTTGTCTCTTAATATCTACACTTGTCATTTAAATGAGATGATTTAGAGCTTGTTACACTCCTTGTAGAAGACCTTGTAAAGATTTCTAGATGTGAGACTTTTGTTATCTGTTTGGTAAAGTGTGGCATGTCTTCTTGACATCTACACCATATCTTTCCTTTTCATAATTTAATTCAGCATATTCTGTCAATTAATTATGGAAGACAGTCCAATTTGAAAACATATACTATCAATTCAGGCTTTCTCCAATATTGATTATTCTAGGAAAACATTTATTTTTGTAACCTCATGTTACCTTTAATCCACCAAATGACAGTTGAATTCAAATCTGTTGACTTACTACTAGTACTGAAATCTCAGAGGAATACAGAGGAATCACATCCAAAAAAAACCCATCACAATCGAATGCAAAATAAAAATTTCTCTGCAAAATTGCATTTTTTTAACCCTTTGACCCTTTTATCAAAAAAATTCTAGGAGTAACATTTGTTGCATTTTCCATAAGGAATCATTTGCAAAAAAAATATCAACATCGAATGAGAAATTTAAAAAGTTAAAAAAAATTAGGGCATGGCCTTTTTTTAACCCCCTATATCCCAATAAAGTAAGAGATAGGTCATGACGTTTGTGACCTATTATGTTGGCTTGTTCATGGGATATACAAAGAAAAAAAAATCCCATCAAAATTGGACAAAAAATGAAAAACTTACATTTGAAAATTCAAAAATCCCCTTTTGTCAATGTTTGTACTCTCCTTAAACAATGGAAAGGGTTAGATTACCCAAAACCAATCTCAACCTGTATTTTTTTTTTGGGTATCATTGTGCTAATATTTCAAACAGATCCAAATAGTATAACAAAAGTTATTGTATGGAAACATAACTGTCTAAGGATCTAGACGACATGCCCATAACAAAATTTTTTGGCCATATAAAAATGGAAGAAATTGGTTTTTAAACCTGTGCATATTGAAGAATTGAAACAACTTCCACAGGAATTCTACATTCGCCCCCCTTTCCCTTTTAGCTCCACTTAAGCTGTACCTTTTCATGAACCAATGACGTTTTCATCAGTCTCAACATTAATGATTTATCAATATGGGAAATATCAAAATATGCTTTCTAATTTATTTGGAACCACCATTAATTAATTGCAAACCACCAGACAGATGTCCTTCACAGACAACTTATTTCCAATTAATTTATCTCCCTTTATACTGTTATGACACTCAATGAACAATCATCATTTAATAATAATCAACTAATAAACCTCAAAATATTAATAAAAATCTGCTGCTAATCAATAGGTATAACCCAAATCACCTTATCTGTTTCTGACGTCTAGTAATTTACCAAAAATAAATGACTTTAAAAGGATTTTGTTTTTCTCTGTTTCTGACAGATACCAATAATCTTGGATAATGATTCACCACAGAAATGATTAATTACAGTTTTCCAATCAATTTTACTTTGTAATATAAATTTACTTCATTTCTCTGTTATACATATTTAATGTCCCTTTGTTGATTATTCTTGGTTAATATTTAGATTTGAAACTTTCAATAAACAATCTGATATTGAAATAATTGAAATGTTGTTTCGTTAAATGCATTTGTGACATATTTTTACACCATTATTTCAGTAATCTGTCTTCTTTTGAGTTGAATTTAAGAAATATTCAATAATACAATAACTTATCATATTTTATTTCTCAAATCTATCCATTTAAAACTCAGTGTTTATTTTGGCCTAACTGTTGTCTGTCATATGTTGGCCTGAAAATTCTCCGGCATGACACCCACCTGGCTGCTTGTTTGTTAACTTGTTCTCTGCATTAAATATTTGACACTGGGCATTAAGCAATCAACATTCAAATATATTTTATCTCTTTCCACCCATCCAAATTTAATCATTTTATAATTTTCTCTAAAACTTTCAGTTAGATGTGTATCGACAGCCCTTTTTCAAATATCAATTGATTTAGCATTTTGTTTGGTAACCAAGATGACTGCCATTACTACACATATGAAAAGATAACCAGATCTCATAACTGCCCATTTATATCCCTGTATTTGTGAAATTATAAATCTGGTCTGATGAAATCAATACTGCCATGTAAGTTAATCCAAAACTTCATTATTTACAGACAAGTGTGGACAAAGAAATGTCTTGCCTGAAAATTGGAATTGCTGACTAACAAATGTGGACCAAGGAAAAACAAAAAATTAGACTTTTCCATGAAAATGATGTCAAGGGTAAATGAAATATAGCAGACTGGCAAGTTCCCATCAAGATCTAACTAGACCAAATATGGTGTGTCTAGCTATAACAGTTGTTGAGAAATGGACTTGAGTGTGAAAAAAGTTAAAAAGTCACTCAACCATGAAAAAAGGTCAAGGTCAGATAGCAAGTACTCACCAAGATCTAACTACAGACCAAATATGGTGGACCCAGCTACTACGGTTGTTGAGAAATATTCTTGAATGTGATAACTTGACAAAATTGACAGTCACTTATCAATGAAAATGAGGTCAAGGTCAAACAGTCTCAGAGATAAAAAGCTAACAAAAAACTTTACGCCGCTGCTGCCATGGAGTAATACCTATGTCTCCAAAGTTGCAAGCAAGACAAAAATGACAAACTTTCTTTGAAAATTTGAGTATTTGTCTGGATATTTAGTCCCAAAGTTGGTCATTTTTAGGTACAAAAAAAGTCCAAAAATCTGTAAAATGGCATGTTTTGGATACTTTTATTAACAGGAATACAATACCATAAACATGTTTGATTTGTATGATAAATAAATGGTATTAATATTTTGTTAGCAGATGCTCTTCTTAATGGTTATTTCACCATTAATTACATCTTATATAAGTTTCTTGGACTTTGATTGGTCAAGAAACAAATTTTACCTGAAAAGCGCTGGATTTAATTATTTATTTAAACTTTAAACCTCAAGGAAATCTGGTTTTCCCAAAAATTGCCTAACAGTATTTTTTGCTTTAGATTTGGTCTTGGTAAAAAATATCCTCCTTTAGAACCAACTCATTTACAAAATGTTAATTATCTGTTAATTAAGCCTACCCTAACTGTCCAAAAGTAATGTTTTCTTGAAATCTTCTGTCATCTTTTTGTTCATCTCTTGCATCATTTCTACAAAGTACAACAATATAAGGAAGTATAATTAATAACAACAAAAGCAATAACTTATGAACTATGCAAGTTAAAAAAAAATCATCAGCTCTTTTGACATTTAATATGTGAAATCTTCTTCTTTGATCTTACAGGAAGCAAAATAAATAAAAGTAATTAAATTCCATTGTAATGAAATGAATCAGAGAAAATCAATTTCCAATTCAATAAATTGTTTCAAAGCATTACACAACCAAGTAGTCCCAGAAGTATGCAGGATTGCCATGCTATTAAGATGACAAAAGCTCTTATGGGACACACATGACAGTAAATAATTATCAATTGTAGCAAAATACTATTAAATGGAACAAAATTTAATGAAATTATCAATCAACAAATATAAAAATTATTCTCTGTATCTAAATGGGATTTACATGTTGAGGAATGTCAGCATTACAAAGCATTAAGAAACATAACTGAATGCATCTTAGAGATGCATAAATACAGTTCTTTAAACATTCCTCTATACAAAGCTTCCATAGATTTTTTAATGAATGCGTACTATTTCGATGTTCTTAAATAAAGAGAGAATAAGTACCAACAAAACAAAAGAAGTAGGGGATATAAGGCACTTTTTGGTCTAAACATCTACAATAAATGTATACATTTAATTAAATGTAGTATTAATCTAGAATGGCCAGGTGACAGGGAATAATTGGTGAATGCAAAACATCAGGAGAGATATGTCTATATATAGTAAGAGATCACCACACCTTAAATGGTCATAGCTTTTTCCACCAAACAAATTATGAGAACTACAAGACAACTCTGAAAACTGCAGTTGAACCAATTATATGTTCCAATTAAAAATTGCATTGACCCATCATGATCTTTTTTTAAATGTTCAATCATGTGATAAATCACATCTCTGGGTCCTCAGTTTGCTAAGTTCCTCTGTTACAGATTTCAATGCTCATTGGCACTTGTGTTGTCAGGATATTCAATATCACAAGGAAGGGCCACCATATGTTTGAAGAAAAGAAACTGCTTTATCAAATGGAACAATATTTGGCCTGAAGCACCTGAGAAAGGTCCTGCATAAAGTTTCCTTATTTCATTTCAATCAGACAAAAACATGTCTTCCACTGATGATTCTTGTTTTACAACAATCTAACCACTATTGGACATTTTATGTTTGATTCTGATTGGCCCAATGTCAGGTGAGTGACACAGGCTCAGCATTCTAAGCCTCTAGTTTTCAATTAAAATCCTTTGTTAAAGAAGTCCATTTTCAAGTGGCTATAAGAAGGGGCTTAAAGACCACTTTTTGGCCAGAAAATATGAAGGTAATTCCATCTTTAAGAAATATGGTTAAAAGTAATGTATTCTATTTTGAATCAAAGAATGTTATCTATACGATGTAAAGTATAAAAATTGGAGATGTGGCATGATTGTCCTTGAGACAGCCATCCACCAAATGACAGTCAAATTCAAAGTTTTACAGGTCCCATAATGGACCTGCATTTAGGAGATAACTGTATTTAATTTAAGCTTTGAGGACGTAAATTGTTGATTTTACTGTCGAAAATTGCGGAGCCTGGTAAACAGATATTTGCGACAGAAAAATCAAGATATACATCCCAAAAGCTTAAAATACAATACAGTTATCTCTCTATTCTAATGCAACTGTTATTCAAAAACTTTGATTTATATACAAAAAATCAGAAAAAAAGAAATTCTGCGAAACACTGTAAACATTTGCCACTGTTAAAAGTCATTGAAACAACAAGACGTCATTTGAAGGCTTCCATTTTGAAATGTGAATACGAACGTTTATAAGATTCATGTACGCTTCAAATCTGGACTAAATTGTACTAAAGGTAGTTTTTTCATTTGACATATTACATGTAAATGTTTTGTGTATTTAATTACATCTGACACGGAGTTAATCTATTGTTCCAACATGGCTGCAATTTGGCAGCTTTTTTATGTATTTATCTTAGTTACAGCAAATAGATTGTGAATTTTATGTAGAATGCAAGCCAATCAAATAAGGTGTTACAAAAGTATTGCATTAGAATATGATTTTTACAGCAGACTTCCCTCTTAATCTACCTTGTAGTAACAGGTCTTCTGGCCCTCTCACATTGAACTGCATCAAAATATGCTGCATTCCAGAACCTTAGAGACTGCCAAATGGGCTGGTCACACAGGAAACTGTACAAAAAGTTCTTTTGAGCTGTCTTCCCACATGGAACTGGAATAAAAATGACAATCTAAAATGATTTTTAGGGCCAACACAGAAAACGTAGCAACAGTGGAATTCTTGCGTCCCCCTGCATAAAGAGTTTAGCTGATTTTGAGACATTTTATGGTTTAAAACTATATACAATGTGTGAAAAACCAATCTAGATGTCTAGCTATTATAAAAGAGATGAAAAATATACTGACTGAAGGTGTATTTTAAATGGTAGAAGCAATCATTGATACTGAAAAGGGAATGTTTATTGAAGCATGGATACAGTAACAGTGTTTGCACCATAATTTGTCACATTTTTGTCTGCTGTCTCAAAGCATAAAATATGATTTGTCATTACTTTGTTATTTATCTTTACAATTAAGCAAGGAAGACCTGCTCTATGAGGTATATGCTGTTTTCACCCTAATCCAAACTCTAAACCAAACATTAGCCCTACCTAAATGTATCAGACCCATCAAAATAAATGAAGGCCATTAATTTGACCACAATACTAACCTGTATAATAAAAGGTAAAACACATATTCATTAATGATTTAGCTGGTGAGAAGTCCTCTGCTTCGTTACATTCAAATAGCACCACTGCAAAATACTGCACCAATTGGAAAAATATCTGTTCTGATACCATTTTACTATGAACTCTCTGGAAAAGTGAATTAAAACTTGATTGTGAACTGCAATCCATTTTAGTATGAACTCTCTGGAAAAGTGAATTAAAACTTGTAAATGTGAACTGCATACCATTTTACTATGAACTCTCTGGAAAAGAGAATTGAAACTTTTTTGTGAACTGCAATCCATTTTAGTATGAACTCTCTGGAAAAGTGAATTAAAACTTGTCAATGTGAACTGCATACCATTTTACTATGAACTCTCTGGAAAAGAGAATTGAAACTTTTTTTTGTGAACTGCAAACTATTTTGCTATAAACTCTCTGGAAAAGTGAATTAAAACTTGTCAATGTGAACTGCAAACCATTTTACTAGGACCTCTCTGGACATTTTATAGTGTATTAATAAAACAAGCAAATGTGAACTGCAAACTGGTTAAACCTGTAATATGTTATTCAAGACCCTCAACCACAGAAAATCAATGAATTAACACCAATTTTTGATATTTTCACCTGTACTATCTATTTTACCATGACTTAGACCACAAAAATTAATTCTCTTAATCTCAGACAAAAATTTGTGAACTTAGAAAGAATGTGTTCATTAGACACAGATGCCCCCACTAAATGTAAAAAATGCAGCAACCACTTCTCCTCTCCCTACCCTAATAGCAATGGGATAAAACAGCTATTTGAAGCACATAATCTGGAACAACAAAACTTAAACCCACTTAATTTGACATAGGTCTGTATTTATAAATCCTCAAAAACATGAACAAATTTCATATCATTCTATTAGTTGATGTTGCCAAAAAATCATTCATTGGAAACTTAAAATTTTTGGGAAAATGGCCATTTTAAGGGGCATAATACTGGAACAACAATGGACCACTTTTGAACTTGACCTGTATTTACTGACCATCACCAACAAATCCAAATTTCAAATCATTCAACTAAAGTAAACAAAACTTTTACTTATAAAAAAACTCTTGAATTTTCAAGAAAAAATCCCTTTCAAAGGGCATAACATAGAATGACAAATGTGAAGCTGGCAATTTTTAACTTGACCTGTATTTTTTTTATTCCTCAACAACATATCAAATTTTCAAATCATTAAAATTATCAAAACTTATTGATCCAAAATCTCAATTTTTATGAAATATGACTCTCTCAAGGGTCATAACTCTGGAAAGACAAAAGTGAAACAGACCATTTTTAAACTTGACCTGTATTAATTTGCCCTCAACAACATACCAAATTTTCAAATCATTACATTGTACTAATTATCGGAAATTGGATTGGGGGATGTTTGTACCACAAACTGCAGAGCAACATTAAGGTATAAAAATTAATGCAACTGCAATGGTTTTCACAAAAAATCTTAAGTCTAAAATTAGATGTAAGTGTAGAAACTTCAAAGGAGGACTCATTGTGACGTCATAATTTATGACAGAAATTACACTTACAACATTTTGTGAAATTGACTGCTGGTGCCTAGTGGCAGGGGCACAAAAATGTTTTTTTTTTACCTTTTTTACTTCATAGAATCAAGTGACCTGTAGACTATTTAGAATCTTTTAAATCAGTTGAGAGGTTTTATTCTCTTCTTGAAAAGTTTCGTAGAAATAAAGTTCTTATTTGGTTTTGAAAATCTGAAGACATGAGAAAGGGTCTGAGTCAATCTTTTAAAATGTTATAAGTGTAATTTATATCATAAATTATGACATCACAATGAGTTTCTACACGTATGATCAATCTTAGACTTAGGTCTTTTTGTGAAATCAATTGCAGATACTTCTTTTTATGGTTTAAAATTGATAATTCTCGTGACTGTCAAAATAGATCATTACCATAAACCCTTCTATTAGCGGAAATGTTTACTGTAATAAAGTATTTACTTCTATGAATTAATCTAAATTGAAACCATCTTAATCTGGTATCTTTTGAAACTGAGAAGTTGTTACGATATACTCCTTGCCAGTCAATACCGTTAGGAGGATTTTTTATAGCACTCCATTTTTCTTTAAATTTTTGCAGAAATTTAAGATTTTTAGTAAATAACTTATAAAACATACTTGCCCCTTCTTATGTAAAACAATATTTTCTGCACTAAGGGGAATAAAAGGACGAATTGGGATCTCTTCTGGGTCTAAATGTTTAAGAGAGGGCCATGTGTTAAATATTGAATCTCGTATTCCATAGAAGATAGTTACAGGAGGTGATATATCATAGATTTCACAAAATTTTCGATATTCCAGAAATTGACCATTATTATCAAAAAAGTCCCCAAGGTAGGAAATCCCTTTGTTAAACCAACTTCTATAGAATATAGGTTTGTGATTAATTCTTAAGTTAGAGTTTTTCCAAACAGGGATTTTCAATATTTCCTCACAGTTATTTGATGTATACAAACGTTTATATTTAGCAAATGAATTGAAAACTTGTTTCCAAAACTTGTTTTTTGTCTTAGAGCTTAGGTCTGTTGTATAGTTGTCTCCAAAAGTAATCAGTTTTTCACTGTTAATATCCATTTGACTTAGTAATAATTTTTTCCATGAAGATTCATTATTTAATAAACGCCTAACCCATGTAATCTTTAGTGAATTGATAAAAGATTCTATATGTACCATGTTACACCCACTAGCTAATGGTTCTTGGACCATTTGATTTCTTGAAACTCTATCTTTACCTTTCCATATGTAATTATATAGTAGACCCTCTAACTTTTT